>GL380143.1:16104-47196 GCA_000143925.2 Caenorhabditis brenneri
GCATGGATAAGTAAAAAAGAAGGTGTTGCCGTTGCAATGTCGAAAGGAATGGGAGTAGTATGTTAGGGTAATTTTGCCACCGCCACCCCCCGCTGTGAGCCATCTGCCCCTGAGTCTCCCACCAGCCATCTGTCTAATGGAGCATGATTACTATTTTCAATAAAAAGAAAACTTTTTACAATTTTTGAGAAAAAAGTTTTATTTATTTTGAAAATTAATTAAATTTATTGCAGCTTTTCTAAATGCAGGTGTTTTTTGAATTTTTTCTAAATGCAGGTGTTTTTTGAATTTTTTCTGTTTCCCGCCGTTTTGCGTGGCCGTGGCCTAGGATATTTCTCTTCCATATAGAGAGCACTACAAGCAAAGAGACGCAGACAAACTTCTCTTCCATATAGAGAGAGCACTACAAGCGATGAGACGCAGACAAAAACCACCCAAAACCACATTCTTTCTAAACAGATTGTTTATTAGAAGACATTCTTTCTGAACAGATTGTTTATTAAATTAGGAAAGAGATACAGAGATAAGGGGTGATAACATGGAATGTTCAAAAAAAAAAAAAAAAAGGAAAAAGATTATAGGACAAATTTTTTCATATCAGGAGTCTTGTCCTTGAGGGCTTCACGGATCTCGCGACGTTTGAAGCAAAGAAGATCGTGTTGGAAGAACTTGACACGACGTTGAGCCTTGACAGCTGCACGACAAATAGAACAGAGGTTGACTACTGTAAAGATGTTTTTGAAATAAGAAAACAGAAAAAAAATAATACCTAATTGTTGGTTTTCCTTGTCAACAATGGTCATCTCCAGCTGACGGCTTGCAATGCGACAGTCAAGACACATATGGATGATGAGTGCTGGTTCTTCAAACAGATACTTTGGACAAATTTCGGCTTGTTCGCTAGTTGGGAAGTCTACGGTTGCGGCTTTTTCTCCAAGATATCTCTGAAACTTATACATTTTATGAAATATTAAAAATATGAAACAACATACCTTACGATTTTCGAGAGTCGGGCGAACTTGATCATCTTCTGAAGACTCAATTCGTGGGTTCTTTGGGAGTGGTTCAGAACCATCTGTTGGAGCTCGTTGATTTGGTTCAGAATCCACAAGAGCTTCATTGACTGATCTTTTCCACTTCCCTCCGGACGAAGACTTGTTGACGGTTGATTTGGACGGGGTGGTTGGTTTGTAGGGGGTTTTGGGGTAATTGGGCTTTGACATTTGGGTATTTGGTTTCGTATGACGGGTGATGACTTTCGGGGCATGGTTAGCGAGAGGATCAGAAAAAACCGCAGCCATACAGGACGACAAAAGGTAAGAATGACTGATTTTAAAATAAAGTGACCGGATTGAGAAAAAAAGGGGCGGAGCCTAAATTGTGCAAAAAAGGGGCGGAGTCTAAACAGCTGACTCTTTTAGACTTTTTATGTAAAGAACTCGAGTGACGGTGCCATCCAAATAGATATGAATTTGAATCTCTTTACCAATATCGGCAAAGCCACTGTGCTACAAGAAAAGAATACACATTTCAATTATATTTTAAAAAATACCAGTAAAATCCATCCACTTGGTACCCTGGTGTCACGAAGATATTGAGCATAGGCAGGAGATCTGATAGGCCAAAGACGAGAACTTTCGAGGTGCTCGTCGCCCCAAACAGGTTCAGCACGAATCTAAAAGAAAAAATTGAGAAGATTAAAAACTGAATACGACAATACCTGAATACGACCACTCATGTCGAAGGTTAATGTGGAGAATGACTAAGCAACAGTGGGAACAAAAGGCACACGTAGGTCACTCAGATTCATCAAATTATCGAATTCTCCGTATATGATCGCATATAATCCGCCTGCTGGAGTCTTCTCACCAAAGTTCAAACGAATAGACACATTTGTCTGACGAACCAATTCGAAAAGATTATGGTCTTGAGCAATAGGACTCAATTCAAAACCGAATATTGTATATCCACCACTACAGAACATTTCTTTACTTATAGAGTTATTAGTGAAGTTTGTTCTCGCATGTCCAAGAGATTCTTGAAGTTGAATATAAGGCTCTATGTATTTTCCGCTTTTGAAATCCAGATTGAAAGGTCGAGCCGGTACAGATTGACCACAATAGTCCACATGAATATCGGTCAAATTGAAATGTTGAAAGTTGAATGGGGATGTATTGTAGGTTCCATTATAGGAATCCGCAGAAACAAGCCCTACGAATATTCGCCTTGGCATTTTCGAAGTGAATACAGTATTTGCAGGAGCATCAAGCCTGTTCGCTTCGATATAGAAACTGCGAACTTGTGGAGAGATGAGTGGATATTGAATGTTTTTGTGTTCTTGCAAGGCTAATTCGAGTTCATTAGCAAGTCCGTCAGCCAAATCAAATTCGTTCACAATAGCATACACATCTCTGACGTGAAGCTTCAACTGGGTTCCACCCAAGTTATACCCCTCTATTAGGAAGTCACTCTTATTTGGATAAAGAGTCAATTTTACATTACAAGCATTGATGAGAACTTTTGGTTGATTCATCAAATCAATAGAGATATTACATGCTACTTGGACAAGCCCCTTTTTCTTCACCATATTACTACGAGCTATGAAACCTGGACTTTTGATATCCCCCACTTTTGGTTCATGAAAATAGCCTGCAGCTGTCAGAGTAGAGTTTTTCGCTTCTGCACCATACATCAATGCCGATTCCAAATAACTTTGGTAGGCATAGTTTGTGGAATTATGGAAAACCATTTGGCCATTGATGTGCATAGTGTAACTTTTTATAATACTATGTGCAATATTATTGATGGGCGCATAAAGAAGAGGATTTTCCATTGTACCTCCTTGTTCTACATGATTGCCGTCTTGGTCCGTTATTTCAAAAGTGAACACAACATAAGTCTTTTTAGGGTTTAGGTAACTACGATTATTGTTAGTTAGGGTCAACTCCCAAGGCCCATTCTCAGATAGTTGATTTTTGAGGGGAATATACGTATAACGAGAGTTTATGATACCGCACTGAGTCGCAGGAAGAGTAGAGAAATCCAACTCCTCTGTTATGAAATCTTGACTTTTTGGGTCAATACGGCTTAACATAGCTAGAGAAAATTGTTACGACTGGTCTTCGCAACTAAATGTGGTTTCAAGACCGCAACACTAGGTCCTTTTATACTTTTCCTAAGTCTCTTCCTACCAGATCCTCCAAATTCCTTCAGTTTCTGCCTAGCCACGGTCTTAATACTGGATTTCAGGTCATTACCACTTGCAATTTCCGATGCTAGAGATTTGCCCGCACTAACTAACTGCTTACCAGCTGACGAACTCAAAAATCTCGGAATTAATGCCAACGCCGCCGTCAAAACACCACCCAATCCGGCTCCACGCATGTTACCCCCTCTTTGATACTTTGTTCCAAGAAAAGGGCCCGAACCAGGTACATTATGACGTAAAAGGCGGCGGTAGTCAATTTTTGTCAAGTCAACAGGTGTCATTATAAAAGACGTTTCAACAGCTCCCCTCTCGAGTCTATTTATACTAATGTTCTCTGACGAGATTCATAACATCCTCTCGAATGATCCTATCACTAAGGATAGGTTCTTAGGTGTCTATTCAGCAGATGAACTTGTTCGAATTACAAAGAAAAAGAATTTCTGTGTTGTTGTGAATACGGACACTCAATTTCAAACAGGGCGTCACTGGCAAAGTATTTTTGTCGACAATGATAGAAACTGCTATTTTTTCTGTTCCCTTGGTGAGAAACCTAATGAACACATTGCCAATTATCTCAAAACATTTCCAAAAGTTTTTTACAATACATATAAAAACCAGAGGTCCAATGAAATAACATGTGGTGGTTTTGTAATATTCATTCTGGCCATGATGTGTAGAGGGTATCCATTTCAAACACTGTGTGGTCTATTGGATAATCTGACAAATGATGACAACTTCATTAGGTCTTACCTTTGGGACAATTATAAGTACCAGTTACCACCTTCTCGGAATTGAATCATTTGATCATTTTTGTACCCTACTGAGAGGTCGTCATGTCTCTTGCTCGATATTGCCGTGAATGTGGTATTTTGTTTCACACAAAGGAGGACCTACTTCTTCACTTTGAAAATCATCATTATGGACTCAAACAACCTCCACCCGAAATAACTCAAGAAGAGTTTGATAAAATCAACTATTGGAGTATCTCAAAAATTGCCCAGACATGCCCGATATGTCTGGTGCACTACCGAAGAATGCCAGAGCTCGTAGAGCACGTTCAATCTTGTCATCCAGCTCGTACATTATCAAATCCAACTACACATGCATCTCCTCGTCTTCTCGATTATTGGGCATCGGCAGTCCGTCACCGTTTTGTCGATATCGGAGAAAAAGTAAGTGTTTTATTTATAAATCATTTTAATTTTTTTTCCAGTTGATCGAGAACAAACTGCATAAGACGTGCCCTATTTGTTCGAAAATCCACGATTCCTTTGATCGGTGTATGAGACACATCTTCACAGTACATTTTCGACGACGTTGGCAAGTAAATCAATCCTCCAAATTCAAAGAGTGGGCTCGCTACATTGAGCAAGTCCTACCCAAACAACTCAAACCTCTAATGAATACAATCTTCAAAGAGGAAAACGAGGCTCCACTTCAGGATCAACGAGAGGCCGTCTTTTCTCAAGTTAAACCCGCATTTTATTTGAATTAATTTTTATTGTTCAATAAATTACAAAAAAAAGATTTACATTTTTCTTCACACACCGAAAACTCTGGGAGACGAGTCGCCGTGGTGAGCGGTGATGAGACGTACAGAAAAAATCATTTGAGTTTCTTGAAGTGTAACACAGCAATGGTGGTCCCCCAACTAAATGGAATCGGGTCCCCACCATCTGTCAATAACTCGATCCTAATACTGTCTATTGTGCTGTTAATGAGGGGTACGTAACGGGGATTAGGGACAGTATAGTATACAACAGAACCATATTGTCCTGTGCAAGGGATGACAGAGAGTAAATTAGTTTTCTTATTACCTACAATAATAGGTTCGACCACATCCGAATACAGATAAATGACACTAACGTCTCCGAAAAGATCAACTTTATGGGGTGCTACGAGAGTCTCTCTAACGATAGTATCTGTAAATCCGAGAAAATATGAACATCCTTTGTCAAATTCCAAGAATCGAATGTCGGGATGAAGGAAGTTCACTTTAATCCTACCATTTTCCTCGGAGAAGTTAAAGTATTCTCTTGGATTAAACAATGGATCATCTACGCTGACAATGGATCTAAGTCTCTCAAACTCTTCTAACAGTTCTCTATAGGTTGTAGGGTCATTTGGTCTATTCAAAACATCTTGGGCAATGTTAAAATATTCATAACGAGCTTCTGTTACTTCCTGTTCCTGATTAACAAGATCAATCAATTCTTGCTCAGCTTCAATTATATCTTTTTCTTCCTTCAGCTGTTTTGCTCTTGCTTCAGCTTCTTTTTCCGCCAAATCGTCGTTTACCACCTCGACAGTTTCATCATCCGTTTGATCATTCTCCTCCGTCTTTCTCTCTTTGCCCACTTGACCGTCTTTATTCTCTCCCTTTTTCTCTTCTTCTTCGTTGACCAACTCGATGACGTCATCATCTTCTCCTCCTTCTGTTTTTCCTCCTTCTCCTACAGGGGTACTCTTTTTCTCATTTCCTCCTCCTTCAGTTTTTCTCTCTTCCAAGTTACCTGCTGCACCGATTTGCTGATTTTTATGAATTTCTTCTCCTTGGGGGACCATAGGACCACTTGCTGTTCCTTCTTTTCCTGAAGCCACTGACTTAGGAACTCCTTGTGGTCCTTGAACCACTTCTTTTGTGTCTTCTTCCTCATTTACAAAATCGACCAAATCGTCTTCTTCTTCCTCGGTCGTTTCAACAGGAGCCGGAGTAGTATTTGGAGCCGGAGTAGTATTTGGTGCCGGAGTAGTATTTGGTGCCGGAGTAGTATTTGGAGCTGGAGTAGTATTTGGAGCCGGATTTGCAGGTGGTTTTACAGCTGAAGCCGGAGTTGTGGTTACTGGCGGTTTTGTAGCCGGAGCTGGAGTAGTATTTGGAGCTGGAGTAGTATTTGGAGCCGGATTTGCAGGTGGTTTTACAGCTGAAGCCGGAGTTGTGGTTACTGGCGGTTTTGTAGCCGGAGCTGGAGTAGTATTTGGAGCTGGAGTTGTATTTGGAGCCGGAGTTGCAGGTGGTTTTACAGCTGAAGCCGGAGTTGTGGTTACTGGCGGTTTTGTAGCCGGAGCCGGAGTAGTATTTGGAGCCGGAGTAGTATTTGGAGCCGGAGTAGTATTTGGAGCTGGATTTGCAGGTGGTTTTACAGCTGAAGCCGGAGTTGTGGTTACTGGCGGTTTTGTAGCCGGAGCCGGAGTAGTATTTGGAGCCGGAGTAGTATTTGGAGCTGGAGTTGTATTTGGAGCCGGAGTTGTAGTTTCTTTTTCTTCTTCTTCTTCTTCTACAATCTCCAAAATGTCTTCTTCTTCATCTTCATCCACTTGTCTTTTCTTTTTTGAGTCTGTGGCTAAATCATCAACAACCTTTCGCTTTGATCGGACCACTTGATTTAGAGTATGTATAATTTGAGTCACATCTTTGTAATGAGCAGCTGGAAATGTGAGTCGAATTGGGTTCCGACTAGATTTGAAATGAATCCAGTAATGAAGTGGTTTTCCTACATTAACAAAACTGTGTGGATACACTAGATCTGTTAAGGCAACCATCCACTGATCACGTTTTAGATGAAGAACTTCAGGCAATCGAGTGACATATCGACTTGATGTATTTGGAAAAGGAGCATTTGGGACGTTTGAGGGAAGAGTCACGTAAAAATCCTCCATTTCTGAAAAAATATGGGGATCTGAGAGTTTAAATAGTCTTTCGAGGAGAGTAAAAAGTATAAAAGGGAAGATGAAACACCATTTTATTACAGAATGTTTAACGGAACTGTTCAACATCAAGTGTCAGCACCCCTGGTGACCGTTAACATTATTGCAACTATTACACTTATTGCCGCCCTTTGTCCATGTGTGTTTTTCCTCAACAAACTTCTACGAAAGAAGAGAACTTGAATCCTGGCTTTAAATTCCGATTCCCATCACAGACTACTATCATTGGTGCGACACAGAGTGGAAAGACTACTCTTTTGAGGAAAATAATAGAGAATAGTTCTGTCACTTTCGAATCACCAATAGCAAACATTTTCTGGTTTTGTGGTGTAAAAACAGATAGTATACCCTATCATTTACCCAATATTCGAGTATTTGAAGGAATTCCTGACATTGAATTACTCAAAGAATATCGTCATCAACGAAACATTGTGGTCTGTGATGATTTAATGACAGAATTCTCAAAATCAAAAGATTCTCTCAACATTCTGAACACATTGTTCACGGTCTACGCACATCATTACAATTGTGCAGTATTTAATCTTGTCCAATCTGCCTTTGCGCTCCCGCCCATCACAAGGAACAATAGCACCTACATTATTTTGATGAGGAGTATGTCTGATGCTGCGCAGATAAAGAACCTTCTTGTCCAGCAATTTGGAGTCAAATGGAGGGGTGCCTACCAAGCTTACCAGGATATAATGTCAAAACCCTACCAAGCAATGTTGATTAATAATGATCCCATTTCTCCGCCCAATATGAGGATAATATCCAACTTTACTGATGAATATCCTATAGCATATGAACCAGTATAAAAGGATAAACTGAAGAATGTTCTACACACATCAACATGGCTGCTCAACTTATTGTTCATCATGATTTCTTGCACAAAGTTATGAAAAGAAATCGTGCCACTCTACTCAATGCTACCACGAAACAAATCAACATTCTTGTGGAAATTGTCTATAATCTCCTAAACTCGAAAAATATTCCTCTGAGTGGTAGGGAGATTGCAATTCTCAGACCTATTCACTCTAGACTATTGGCCTTGTCTGGGACTAGTAACGCGGACACTGCCCGTCAAATGCTATTTAAGCTCTCGAAAAGTCAACTTTCTGCTTTCATTATTCCTGCACTCGTCGCCACTAAACTCAAGTAATGGCAAAACTCCTTCGAAAATATCATATGATACCATATGATGAAGGAGGTTCTATTGAAGCAGCTAAACTATTTATGGATAAAATTCTCAACGATCCCAATCTCGACGACACTGCAAAAGTACGATTTTTTCAAGACCTTCTCTACAAAATTCGTCAACATATTGATCTCCCCATAGTTAATACGGATGTTCTTGATATTATTCGTCAAAACTTTGAGTATCACTCTCCTAACCCCCCTCCTCCCTCTCCCTCTCCGTCTCCTCCTCCTTCTCCTCCTCCAAAGAAAGAGGTGAAGAGTGAACCGCCAAAGCCAAAACAAGAACCGAAACCACCTAAACAAGAACCGAAACCACCTAAACAAGAGCCGAAACCCGAGCCGAAACCCGAGCAAATACAAGAGGATGAATTGATGGAAGGTCTTCTACAAGCTGAAACCGTGGGTGCCCCGGTGAAAAGTGTTGGTAGAACAAGAAATAAGAAGAAGAAAGATAAGAAGAAGGCTAAATTGGCTGAACTAAAGAAGAAAGTGAAAGAAGAAGAAGAGGTTCCGGAAACGAAACCCGAACCCATTGGAGCTCCAGTAAAGAGTATCGGGAAAACGAGAAATCAAGAGAAGAAGGCCAAAAAGAAGGCTAAATTGGCTACTCAAAGGAGTAAAATAAAAAAGGAGGAGGAGGATTTTGATGAGGGGGTTACCCCTGTTTACACTCAACCCATAAATACCTATTCACCCTTCTACGGACCTCCTGAAGTGGAACCAAAGACAAAGAGAAAGATGGATAGTGATGAAGGACCCTCGAGAAAGGAAATCAAGAAAGAGATTAAAAAGGAGCCTAAACGAGAGATCAAGAAAGAGATCAAGAAAGAACCTAAACGAGAAATCAAGAGAGAGATAAAGCAAGAAATTGAAGAAAAACCTATAAAGAAGGAAATTATAAGGAGTGAACCCATCAAACAAGAGACGAGAGATACAAGACAACTACAACAAGAAGCCTTTAGAAGAACCCTGAAAAAGAGGTCACAAAAGTCTTTTGTTCCTGTCGAAGAGAAAAAACCCAAGGGAGTATACGGGGATTATGTCAAAACACCGTATAAAAAGCCAAAGGGTGAGGGAAAAAAGAGAAGAACAACTGGTAGAGGTGCCCCTGCCGGTAACCGACTGTACTGTAGACTGTGGAAACTATAAAAGTGAGTGTTTTCCCAATTTTCCCAATCCTTTTAAATGGTTTCTTCCAGCGCTAAAAAAGCAATCAAAGATGCCTGGTCAAATACGCAACATCCTTGTGCTTTTACTTCTGTTACTAATATTCACAAATATCTGAAAGGACGATTCAAATCATTGAAATATGAGGATGTGGAAAAAGTGTTGGAGGATGTCGAATCTTTCACTCTACACAGACCGACGCAAAAACGTTTTCCAAGATTGAAGACAACTGCTCCGGGTTTATTCACATATCTTCAAATTGATCTTGCGGATATGTCAAAGTATAAATCCAGTAATGATGGTGTCACATTCTTACTCACAATTATCGACATTTACTCTCGACGTCTTTTTGTGAAACCTCTAAAATCAAAAAGTGGTTCTGAGGTTACCGAAGCACTTGCTGAAGTTTTCAAAGAAATTGGAACCTCCCCCATACATGTGTATGCAGATGAGGGAAAAGAGTTTTACAATACTCATGTGGCTGCCCTATTCAAAGAGGAGGGGGTCGTTCTTATTTCCCCAAAAAGTGATTTGAAATGTGCTGTGATTGAGAGGGCAAACAGAACACTGAAGACACGTCTGGCAAAGTATATGACATCTAAATACGCATACAAGTATATCAATGTTCTTCAAAAAGTCGTCAAAGGGATCAACAACTCTATTAACCGAGGAATTGGCAAAAAACCAGTTGATGTTGAAAATGGGGACTTTATAATACCCCTTCCGGACCGAAAACCTGTGAACCGTATAAAGTTCAAAGTCGGGGATCATGTTCGAATATCGGCAAAGAAAGGCACGTTTGACAAAGGATACGAACAAGGATGGACCACTGAAATATATGTTGTTAGCCGAGTAATCGAGAGGAAACCTGTAGTTTACAATTTGGTGGACACAAATGGCGAGGAAATCGAAGGAATTTTCTATACGAGAGAGTTGACCAAGTGTACATACGATCCAAATACTGTATATCGAATCGAAAAAGTGTTGGAGACCCGTGTCTGGAAAGGAAAAAAGCAGAGCAAAGTCAAATGGGAAGGATATCCTTTATCTTTTGCTAGTTGGATTAATACCGATTCCATGATAAATGTTTAATAAATGTGTACTAAATGTGGCCTAATTGTGTTCTGAATGCGTCATAATTGCGCAATCTATATCTTCTCCCCTTTTAAACTATATTTTCCCAGATATCTGTATGTAAACTCAATACACACACACTGACCCCTGGTGAGAGGCAGAGGCGCCCAACAAGGGTGCCGAGACCTTGAGCCTTACCATCTCGTCACCGCTCAACGCGGCAACTCGCTGTCCAGGATTTGAGCAGGTGGTAAGATTCATATTTCAAAAAGCATATTTCATATTTCAAAAAAAGCCACACATTGGGGCATCGGGAGATTATTGGAACATCGGGAGATTATTGGACGTTAGGGGGTTAAGAAGGGGGGTATAGAGGGATTAAATTTGAAGAGGCGTTGACATAAGAAGGGGAGGTTTAAAAATGGGAAAATTCAAAAAAAAAAAAAAAAAAAAAAATGGAGAAATTAAAAGAGTGCCCAATTCACAGGCAGATGTTCCGCACTGATGATCATGCACTTGAAGCGGCAGATAGGGCAGTGGAGCCGGTGTGTGCCTTCCAGCATACTTTGGATACATGTGTGGCACACAGTATGCCCACAATCTGAATAATGGAAAATACTTAGAATGGAACTAATTGAATATGTAGAAAACTCACGGAGAATGCGGGGGCGGGTTGCTTGAAGGTGGAGAGTGAACGTCTCGGTGCAAATCGGGCATTCCGGAAGATGGGCTACCTGTAATCATGTATTATAGTTGATTTTCTAAAGGAAACTCTTACCCTCGGACCCCGAATCCGCTCGATTTGCTGGCGTCTCTGATGATTCTCATACTGGACCGCCTAAAAATGAAAATTATTATCGACAGAAGCTTCATAAATAAAACTTACAACCAACACCTCATTGGTCACGTGGAGCTCCTCCTCTGTTTGATAGAGGATGTGACGGGCGTGGCTCAGTTCCAGCTTAATGTATTTTAGTTAGACAAAGTACTCAAAAAAAAAAGAATTACCTCCAGCTTCGCGATCCTTTCTTGCAGAGGATCCTCCGACTCTCCATCATCGGTAGCAGTCAACGATTCCTCCTGCTCCTCTCCACCTCGTTTCCAGCTCTGCAAAATGCTATTTTTTATTTATAAAACTGTAAACACCTACCCAGCATTCCGGCTCTTCCAACTGCTCAAACAGTGGTTCCTGGTCCTCTGGTTCCTGGTCCTCTGGTCCCACAGCTCCTGGTTCCGCTGGATCCACCACAGGAACTTGACGGTCTTGCCATCCCTAGAAATGTTTTTGATCATATTTAATTGTTTCATTTAAAACTTACAACGACACGGTTCTCATCATTGTGTGGTAGCATAACCGGAGCAACTCTACGGATCTCTAGGGCTGGTCGAGGAGCGGGGCGACCCAACCATGCCTAAAATAATTTACGATTGTATTTTAAAATAATTTTGATATCTAAAAACTCACAAAGCGTACGGCATCCGCCCGCCAGCGTTCTGCATCCACAAGGGCAGCCTGAGGAACAGGGAGACCGCGTCCCATCCATACCTATTTATTATTTTTACTATTTTTTTCAGAGGAGAAAAACTTACATCTTCTTCAGCCATTTTTCGGTTGAGGGCTAAGCAATAAGCGAGATGACAATAATTATGTCAAGAGGAAATGTATCTTTTCGGATGGACTCTATTTCGCCCTGGATGACGATTTATCCAAACAAAGGAAAAGGGCGGATCCATTATAAGGTCGGTTACCGTACCCCTTCTTCTTAACAAGACAGCTGCTCTTAATTCCATTTACCCACTTATTTATTGAAAAATTTGAAAAATACAAAATAGTGTTTGGGAAGAAATACCGGAGAAATACGGGGTAAAATACGAAAGAAATCCGGGGAGAAATACGGGGAGAAATACAGGGTAAAATACGAGGTAAAACACGGGAGAAATGTGGGTGAAATGTGGATTAATTATGGGGGAGGGAGGAATGATGAGGGGGAGAAATAAAGAAAGTGAGGGGGGTGGAATAATGAAAATGAGAGGGGAGGAATAACGGAAAAGAGGAGGAGAAAAAAGCTGGTGCGGAAGGTGTCGTGGCGGTGATGGTGACGACGATGGAGGGGGACGACGGCGGTGGATGGTGTCGGTGGCAGCGATGGTGGAAGATGGTCCTGTAAGAAGACAATTTTTCAATTTGCTTAACAGTAAAAACTTGAAAAAAATTTTGAATAGAAAACACACCTATCTCCAGGCGTTCCTCGCGCTGAGGACCTCCCTCTCTCTTACAATCTGTGCATCCTTCCTCCCTTCGATCACCAAACGGGTGTGCTCCAGGTTGTAGACCTGGGCCAGCTCCACCGGGTGCTTCGACCCAGGAGCCGTACGGACTGAGACAAGTCTCAGCCCGGCTCGCTGGAGGAAGACACCCTTCCTGGCGTAATACGTCTCATATGTGGTGCGGCCGAAGATCTTTGACTTGGCCCTGAAAAAAGATAAAGGGAAAATCAAAAAGATAGAGAAAAAGATAGAAAAAACTTACGTCAGGTCTTCGACGGTCAGAGTGCCGGTCTGGAGCACTTGGTTGTGTTTGAACCCAAGGGCCACAGGGCCCAATTGGTCCAATGCTGCATTCACAGCATCGATGTCTCGGGCGGTTGCCCACCCCGGGACCTCTCGGTCTAACAGGGTCTCCAAACTTTCCACGGGGCGAAGGTTGGCGGGGATGTGGGGGGTGCGGATGTCAATCGGGGTTGGCATTTCTAGAGCAAAAAACAGAATACGACGAAGACGATGGAAGAAGGAAAAATCCAGACAAACGATGAGAACAGTAAGTGAATGTATCAGGCCTCAAATGGGCGGTACATACTTCCGGTAGTTAAGACGATTTATTCAAAGGGAGGGGCGCACCAGATGTGGTGCATGAAAAAAAAGGAATCACAGGGTAGAAAAATCGTACACAGGAAAATTACACGTAAGGAAAAAGTACACAGGGAAAATTATCAATAAAACGGGTAGTCGTCATCGAGGATTGTGTCACTCGGTAATTGGCCAAAAGGAACTGCCACACCTTCAACATAGTGGCCCTTGTCCATGCTTGGTTGAACTTTCTTCTTCGTGACACATGTCCAGAGTCCATCGAAAGCATGTTCTCCTCGTTTGAATGTGACCATCTCTCCTTCCAGAGGTTCTGCTACTCCATGTTCAATGAATTCTTTCATCTGAAATAATAAATTGCAAATTTTTCCTACAAAAAATACACACCATTGTCTCCATGTTCTCATGATTAATCCTCTTAGTGTTCTCGCAATGCATTGTTACACCCTTCTGCTTAATAACATGTGTTGTATTATGGGTCGTTGCATCCTCAATTTCGAGACTGTAGGATTTGGGTGCAGGACAAACAGCTGATGTTATCTCTTTCCCACTTGGTATCTCGTCGACGAGGAAGCCTAAGTGGTCTCCTATCAGATTTCCCAGAGGATCTTCCCCTCTTTTCTGTTTGAACATAAGACTGTCCGTATCTGAGAAAAAAAACACATTAGGAATATAATTGACAGGGAAAAAAAGTTACCGCAATAAATCATATTTTCGACACCGACTCTCTCTATTCCTTCCATCAAACGAAGACGACCAGCCGACGGGGTGATGATTCCAATCGGGAGATTTGTAAAGGCGGCACCGCGTACTGCCTCTCTTTTTGGTTTTCGGGAGATCCACACTTTCTTGGTTCCGAAATCTTTCAGGATCGTAGGTTCATAAAGTGGATCGTTGAAGAAGTTTGCAATGGTGGCTGAGTCCGATTTGAGGACAAGTCTTGTCTCGTTTCGCATCGGATTTTGTGCAAATTTTCCCCAAGCGGAATTGAGGAAAATCTTGGAAAGACTCCTCATTGCCACGTTCTTCCGAATCTTGGAGACATCCAAATCGACATTGTCCTTCTCCTTAATTTTTTGCACATATTTCTTCTTCTCCTCAGGTCCCATATCTGGTCTTGGCCATCCAGAACTTTGATATTTGATAGCCAGGAGCGGTTTGATGTATTTGGCAAAAAATCCTCCTTTAATCCAGTCTGTCTCAGGCCAGTACCAAATCTCATGATATTTGAGTACTTTGTATCCTCGAGAAATGGCCTTATTAAGTTCATCGGTAGTCCACACACCAGTAATGTACCTTTCGGAGACTTTGTAGTGTGTACATTGACCCGAAACACTTGGATCTTCAGCACAGGAACGGCAAAGGGGGAACATCAACTTCTGGTTGAACCTTATTGGGAGATAACCAATTTTGGCATCTTTAGCCGGGAGGCAATCACAGAACACGATTCCTCGATAAAGAAGCGGTTCATCAATCGAAGGGAGACCATCATCAACAACAACTCTTGGGTTTCCTCTCGGGTAGGCTGTTCCCCAGGCATTGAGATATGGATACAGACTCATATAATCGTAATATCCAATTTTTATTCTCTTCGTAGCCTTTGTGATTGACCTGAACACTTGAGTTCTCCCTCCAAAAACAGCTTCTCTTGGGTTGAGTCTCCGAGTGTACTTGTTCTGAAAAAAATGTTCTTTTTTCTGGAAAATAGTTTTAAAATCCTTACCAGTTTGAAGAATTTCCTCATTTCAGAATCCTTCTCAAGCATCTCATTGATTTCACACTCCCAGATTGTGTGGAGTGTGTAGCCAGCATTTCGGATATCTTCTTCTTTTCTCATCGTTTGAGCGTAGGCTTCGGCGGGTGTTTTGTTGTTCACTACACACTTCTTATCCCGAATCGGCTGACACTTGGGGCAACCGTGCCAAAGACAACCATGAATCTGAGAATAATATTGTTTTTTCTGGAAAAAATGAAAAAATTACCTCATAGACTTCATTTGTGTCCTTGTTGTAGGCATCAGCCATATAATTACGTCCGTTTGTACAAATTTGATATTCTCCACCACGAAGAGCGTACTGAAGACGGAGCCCTGCCTCTTGTTTTTCCAACCACTGAATGTATTTGAGGGCCATCATAGATGCATTATCGCTTCCATATCCATTTTCAGGAATATATCCAATATCACCGGGTTGAAGGTATTCATTCTTCATAACGAACATTGAGAATGAGGCAAGAGTGGTGGCATGGACGATCGGATTCCACCCATTGAAAAGTTCACCACACATCTAAAAAAAATGAGCATATCTAAAAAGAAGAAAATAGAAATCAGCACAAACCTGGATGTATTTCACCAGTGTGAGGGTGAGAATTCGAACATCCGATTCACAATACTTTAGCAATTCCTCATGCAACTCGAATCCGTCGTTGTACGCCTCCTCATACCACTTCTCAAACTCCTCACGAACCTCCGGAATCATATATTTTGGGCTATAATACTCCTTTGGCGGCAGCGTTGACAGTTTCTTGTCATAGTTGTCGGGGTGGTTATACAAGAAGGGGAATGTTCCCTTTGCCTCTCCTTCAAGTCCGAAGGCCGACGGCATGCGAGCAAGTCTCATCGGCAAAAAGAGTGCCGAATCCCGGAAGAAGAGCTTCTGTTTCTTGAACTTGTAGTCGACACTTATTATCTTCATTCCATTCAGAATCACTGTTGGTTCCTCCGCATCGATTCCTGCTTGTCGATCAATTTCTCCGAGCAGTAAAGGGTGATCATATCTAAAAAGGAATGTTGTATCTCGTTTTATTGTGAAAACTAACCCTCCACCATTATGTGCGATGACATAACAATTGTTGGCCCTCGGGTCTGTGAGGAGGAATTCACCAAATCGTGCCAGTGGTGTGTGTTTCTCTTCCACATGATACTCTTTATCCACGTCCCAATCCTCATCTTCAGAGTCCTCATCTTCATCTTCTTCGATGGTTTCCGTGGCTTCTGGTTCTTCGGACACTCCTTCACAGTTCTTGTAACTGTAGTACCACGGTTCACCACACATTTTACACCCTGGTTTCCCGTGACATTCGTTACAAAACATCCGGACACAAATCATATTGGGTTCGTGTTTGGGACTTCTCACAGTATCCTCTGTAAAAATCTATTGTAAACGAATAAAATATTGGATTTTTACCTTTGAAAGTTCCGGAACTGGCAACGATACATTCCATATCATACACCAAAACCTTCCATTTCTCCTGCTTCTCCCTCGATTTCTTCTTATCTTTATCTGTAGGGATCTTGTGGGAGCATTCGTGGTTCAACGTCTGTTTCTCTCGACAAATATGACAATAGTGTTTTTTCCCACATATGTGAGGTATTCCACTATATTTGTCCGTTTTGTCAATTATAAGACAGTCTTTGCAGCTGGAAAAAGTACATGCTTCATCAAAAATGAAAAGAAATACTTACAAGAAATACTTATGGCAGAAGGGGAGTGCATGGCCAGAAGTGGGTATCTTGTGGGCATCAAAACATTCTTGACTCCGGAAATCAATGTTACAGACATCACAATGAATTTTTGCATATCCAGGTTTGCAGTTGGTTGTACCACACCGTCTACATGTAGCCGTACACCTGATACAGTGTTTATCATCATCAAATTTATAACACTTGTAGCAGAATCTGTAAAAACGCATTGTTTATACATTGTTTATACATTGTTTGCACATTCCATATGCAATCTTTTGTTCAGTTCTTTCAACTCACTTATTGTGAGTCTCATCCTTCACAGGTTTTGGTAGTGTGTAAGAAAAGGAAAAAGGACAAAAGGAAACGTGGTTACTAAAAATAACTCACCGTGCCGGTTTCGGTTTGACAGTGTGGGTGACGTATTCAAAGTGACGGTTGAAGTAGAAAAGACCAATGAATTTTGTTCCATCCGTATTGAATCGGGCTGCCTCACTTGCAACAGGTTGCCTTCCTTCGATCCACCACACAATGAACTGGTAGTCAGGCATCAGTTTGGCAATCTTCTCAATATCCTCGAGTCCGTGTTCTTCCTGATCTGGATCCATATTCAACTCGGTGAGGAACTCCTTAGCCAGCCTCAATTGGTTCTTTTCGCGGGTCTCAAGATGCACATCTTGACGTGTCAAATTGTAAAGTTTGTTTTTCAACCTTTCTTTGTCTTCACCGTCCTCCATCGTCTTGATGTCAGTCTCCATTTTTCCAAGGAGGATAGCCTTCGGAACACAATGGGAATTACCAACTACACGGTTTTGTTTCACTCCAAAGTTACGTGCCTGAAACGCCTTTTTTGGGGAGGCTTTTTAAGGAGAAAGGCTTACCAAGAGTTTATCCTTGATCTTCTCTGTATTTCTTAGCCCACGAGCTCTAATTCTCTTCTTGGCGGTACCTCTGAATCCTCCTTTCACAAAATTTCCTCTCGCTTTGAACACACTCATCGCAACAGTGAAGCCATTATCAAGAGAAATATTCTTATTTGATTGCATGTGGGTAGAAATCTGGTTCATTATCACACCACCATCAACAGCCTTATATGTTTTGTGGTTGATGAAAAACCCCTGTTTCTCATGATATCCTTCATGATCCAGTCTAGAGATTTATTTTTTTGTAAACCTTTATTGGAAAAAACAACTCACTGAAGCCAATATTCGGTTTTTTCGAGACTTCCACCAGCCTTCTGAATCATCATTCTCACAAAAATATCAATCAAATTGGCAACGTGAACGTAGAGAGCATCTCCGGGGGCAATCTGATCCAGATTCAAAAACCCCATCCTCATCGGTTCGAGAGCCAAGTAGACATCATTTTGTCTCTTCAACTTTAAATCTTTCCCAAGTTCCACATATTTGTTGAAGAATTCCATCTCTTCTTTGGTAGGGAAATTTTCTTTCTTCTTGAACTGTCTAATTTCACCACCACCACCGTCTAAAAACAGTTAAACTCATAATAGATTTGCGAAAATAACTCACATTGTCTTCTTGTGGCAAAAGGTTTCAAATGCGATGGAGGAGGGCGACGGGTCCGTCTTGAAGGACAGAATCTCTTGGCAGTAGGAATAATAACATCATCATCTTCTACTCTTTCTCTTTTTATTGAAGGCATCACTCTTCTCGGAGGTACAATTTCGGCAAGAGGATCAAAGAAGAAAGTTCTTTCAGTGGCGGGAACATCAAAAGAAAATGGAGTCTTGAGCCTACGTACACATTTTTTGATAGGTGCACGAGGAGTTGATGTAGAAGGAATTTCTTCCATTTCAATGTCAGAGAGAGAAGACATGGTCACCAAATGAGACGATAATAAAACGTTAAAATGAGTCGTAATGAGGGTTTGAGCTCTTTAAGAGCACAACTCAAGCTCCGCCCCTTTTAGAGAAGAGCTCAAGCTCCGCCCCTTTTTTAGGTAGCAGCTTAATTAGTGGAGCAATTGTTATTTCAAACCCCTGGAGCAATTGATACTTTCCGGATGAGTGACTAACAATTGATGTATCAATTTATTCATTGTGGGTGGTTAATTTTGAGATTCAAAAATGGGCAAATTAGAGAGGAAGTGGCGATTTTACGATGGAAATTCAAACAGCGATAAAATAGCATGAGTAGGAAACTGTCCTTATCCATGTTTGATCGTACATTCATTTCCAGAGTCCGTCGGAAAGAAGTTTTTCGCACTTGAATATACAAGGGCGTTCGGGATCTCGCTAAACTCGTGGTTCTTATCCTTCTTCATACATTTGTGGGTCCTTCCGCTATATTTGTCTGTTCTGTCAATCTTGAGACATACTTTACAGCTGAAAAAAACGAACATGATTATCAAAAGTAAAGAGAAGAAAAACTTACAAGAAATACTTATGACAGAAGGGAAGTGCATGTCCCGATACAGGTTTCAGGTGGGCATCAAAACATTCTTGACTCCGGAAGTCAATGTTGCAGACATCACAATGAATTTCTGCATATCCAGGCTTGCAGTTGGCTGTACCACACCGTCTACATGTAGCTGTACACCTGGTACAGTGTTTATCATCATCGAATTTAAAACACTTGTAACAGAATCTGTAAAAACACATTGTTTACGCAATCTTTACACATTGTTAACACATTTTTGTACATTTTGTACGCAATTTTTTTTTTTGTTCAGCTCTTTCAACTCACTTATTGTGAGTCTCATCCTTCACAGGTTTTAGTAGTGTGTAAGAAAAGGAAAAAGGAAAATTACTCACCGTGCCGGTTTCGGGTTGACAGTGTGGGTGACATATTCATAATGACGTCTGTAGTAAAATAGACCAATGAATTTTGTTCCATCCGTATTGAATCGGGCTGCCTCACTTGCAACAGCTTGTATTCCTTCGATCCACCATACAATGAACTGGTAGTCAGGCATCAGCTTGGCGATCTCCTCGATATCCTCGAGTCCGTGTTCTTCCTGGTCTGGATCCATATTCAACTCTGTGAGGAACTCCTTAGCCAACTTCAATTGGTTCTCTGCTCGAGTCTCAGGTTTGGTTTTTCGAGTGAGCAAGTTGTAAAGTTTGTTTTTCAACCTTTCTTTCTCTTCACCATCCTCCATCGTCTTGATGTCAGTCTCCATTTTTCCAAGGAGAATCGCTTTCGGCAAACAATGGGAGTTACCAATCACACGGTTCTGTTTCACTCCAAAGTTGATTGCCTGAAACGCCTTTTTCGAGGGACTTTTTAAGGGAAAAAAAACTTACCAAGAGCTTTTCCTCGATTTTCTCTGTTTTTCTTGGTTCTCGACCTCCCCAACCCTTCTGGTTGATTTCATATTCACCGTCGTCTAAAAGCAACTAAACTCATAATAGATTTGAGAAAATAACTCACATTGGCTTTTTGCAACGAATGGAGAGGGATGTCGGTCCTGTATTGTAGGGCAGAATCTCTTGGCAGTAGGAATAATAACATCATCATCTTCCGCTCTTTCTCTTTTTCTTGAAGACATCACTCTTCTCGGAAGTAAAATTTCAGTAGGAGGGTCAAAAACGAAATTCCTTCTAGTGTCGGAAGCATCAAAAGAAAATGGAGTCTTGAGTCTCCGTACACATTTTTTGATAGTAGAAGAGGCAAAGATTCCTTCTTCCATTTCAATGTCAGAAGACATGGTCACCAGATGAGACGGTAACAAATAGGTAAAATAATACTCTTGAGGGACTCTCGGATCAGGATATCGTAATAAACCCCGCCCCTTTACCATTCCTCTACCAACCCTCGAAGGCGACACAATAGACTCCACCCCCCCTTCCAAGGTAACCAGCTTATTACTCATAACCAAGCCATTTCTGAACCCGTTGTCTTGCTTTTTGCTCCTGTTGTATACTTTGTCTTTTTTCAGTATACACACCATTTACAATGTCCACATCACTCCCAATTCTGGATACCGACGAGCTCCACGAGTTTTTCATAAGCATCGGAGATCAACTCGGAAGTAAGTTTTTTCAAAAAAATACTATTTAACAAATTCTATATTGTTGTAGAGCCGATACCACCGTCTGTGAGCACCCCCACCACACCCACGGCCGAAGCCGCCCCACCCGGATGCCCAAAAAGACCAGTGAAACCGCTCAATGGAAAACAAATGATTAATAAAGACACCCCACCGCCAAGCTGGGCCGTCTCCCCCGTCTCCAGACCGGATAGACGAAAGGGAATCCCCCGAAAAGGTAACTTTTTATTATTCGATGAAATAATTATTGAACTGAAACAAATTACAGCAATAAACCGCAACAAAGGCCTACGAATCACAGGGATCCGATTGTGTCTACACTGCAACCAGAAGAACACGGCGAAGGAACGGGTCATTGAAGTCTGTGATAATTGCACCTTAAAACAGTGAGGTTTTTACTCCCTATCTTTTCTTATTTTAATACCTCTCTTTTTCACATTATTCCTTTTATTATTTTATTACCCCTCCGTTTCAAATTATTCCCTTTCTTTCAATACATTTTCCAAATAAATTGGAGATTTTTATTCAAAATTAACGATTTTTACTATAAAAGAGAATATTTTCAGTGGGGGAAAGAATCAGAATTTAAAACTTCTTGAAGCCATGGAATTGGCCGGTTATGAGAATTTCATATATTGTGATGAGTCATGACAAATGTATCTATTCGTCTGAACTTTGGTGAGAAGACCCCAGCGGGTGGATTGTATGCGATAATATACGGAGAATTCGATAATTTGATGAATCTGAGTGACCTACGGCTGCCTTTTGTTCCCACTGTTGCTTAGTCATTCTTCACATTTTCCTTCGTCATGAGAGGTCGTATCCAGGTATTGCTCTCTCATTTTTAAATCTTCTCAACTGTTATTTTAGATTCGTGCCGAACCTGTTTGGGGTGACGAGCACCTCGAAGATTCTCGACTATGGCCTGTCAGATCTCCTGCCTATGCTCAATTTCTTCGTGACACCCGTGTACCAAGTGGTTGGATTTTGCTGGTATTTTTTAAAATATAATTCAAATGTTCATCTTTCTTTTTAGCACAGCGGCTTCGCCGATATTGGCAGAGAGATTCAAATACATATCTATTTGGACGGAACCGTCACTCGGGTTCTCTACATAAAAAACCTAAGACAGACCTATGTTTAGGCTCCGCCCCTTTTTGCACAATTTAGGCTCCGCCCCTTTTTTACCCAACCCGGTCACATTATTATAAAATCAGTCATTCTTACCTTTTGTCGTCCTGTATGGCTGCGGTTTTTTCTGATCCTCTCGCTAACCATGCCCCGAAAGTCATCACCCGTCATACGAAACCAAATACCCAAATGTCAAAGCCCAATTACCCCAAAACCCCCTACAAACCAACCACCCCGTCCAAATCAACCGTCAACAAGTCTTCGTCCGGAGGGAAGTGGAAAAGATCAGTCAATGAAGCTCTTGTGGATTCTGAACCAAATCAACGAGCTCCAACAGATGGTTCTGAACCACTCCCAAAGAACCCACGAATTGAGTCTTCAGAAGATGATCAAGTTCGCCCGACTCTCGAAAATCGTAAGGTATGTTGTTTCATATTTTTAATATTTCATAAAATGTATAAGTTTCAGAGATATCTTGGAGAAAAAGCCGCAACCGTAGACTTCCCAACTAGCGAACAAGCCGAAATTTGTCCAAAGTATCTGTTTGAAGAACCAGCACTCATCATCCATATGTGTCTTGACTGTCGCATTGCAAGCCGTCAGCTGGAGATGACCATTGTTGACAAGGAAAACCAACAATTAGGTATTATTTTTTTTCTGTTTTCTTATTTCAAAAACATCTTTACAGTAGTCAACCTCTGTTCTATTTGTCGTGCAGCTGTCAAGGCTCAACGTCGTGTCAAGTTCTTCCAACACGATCTTCTTTGCTTCAAACGTCGCGAGATCCGTGAAGCCCTCAAGGACAAGACTCCTGATATGAAAAAATTTGTCCTATAATCTTTTTCCTTTTTTTTTTTTTTTTTGAACATTCCATGTTATCACCCCTTATCTCTGTATCTCTTTCCTAATTTAATAAACAATCTGTTCAGAAAGAATGTCTTCTAATAAACAATCTGTTTAGAAAGAATGTGGTTTTGGGTGGTTTTTGTCTGCGTCTCATCGCTTGTAGTGCTCTCTCTATATGGAAGAGAAGTTTGTCTGCGTCTCTTTGTTTGTAGTGCTCTCTCTATATGGAAGAGAAGTTTGTCTGCGTCTCTTTGTTTGTAGTGCTCTCTAAATGGAAGAGAAATATCCTAGGCCACGGCCACGCAAAACGGCGGGAAACAGAAAAATTCAAAAAACACCTGCATTTAGAAAAAATTCAAAAAACACCTACACTTACATAAAGCTGCAATAAATTTAATTAATTTTCAAAATAAATAAAACTTTTTTCTCAAAAATTGTAAAAAGTTTTCTTTTTATTGAAAATAGTAATCATGCTCCATTAGACAGATGGCTGGTGGGAGACTCAGGGGCAGATGGCTCACAGCGGGGGGTGGCGGTGGCAAAATTACCCTAACATACTACTCATAGTATCATTATACAAGATAAAATGCATTACAGTTGGCGCACCAGGTTCATGACAGCCGTCTGTTCTTACCACTTCTTGTGTCACAGTGAACCTATTTTCTTTTGATTTCAATTTTTGATTACTCATTCTCATACATATATGTTTATTTATATATTTAAAAGAAAAAAATTATCTTTATATCGTATAACTTTCTGTTAGTATTGCAGTTTACTCAAAGATGCGCTCTAGTTTCCAGACCAGGTATTGGAAAATACAGTCGCACCGTTTAAAAGAATTTCTATAATAGTATTATTTTGAAGCAAATGATTGTAGCATTATTGCAATACTAATAAAAGTTCTACGGTACTTACTTGAATTGTTCCTATCAGAAGCAGTTTACAGAAAATGAACGTAATACGTGTTCTGATTCTGCTTTCACTTGTCCATGTTGCAATGCTTTTTTCTATGGGACGGCGCACCTTCCCCAGACCACTGAACAAGAGAAAACACATCACCATCTCTTCGAAGAATGGAGCCCAGCCGAAGAGGCACGTAATGTTCTCGGAAGCGGTTGAGATGGCCCCCGGAACGGTTTTCGTGGTTTCTGCCGTACTGAAGAGATTACCGTAAGTGAAGCTGTGGACCAAAAGGCTAATAAACCTCCACAAACACCAACGGCACCGTCAGACTTGAAAAGAAAATCTACTTCAAACTCAGCTGGAGCCCCTCCTGCAGTTCCGAAGAAAAAAAAGAAGCTGTCTGGGCAGTCCACCAGCGCCAAGACTTCTTCGACAACCTCAAACGGAGCTGCCGGAGGAATGGTTTCGTCTACTTCGACTAAGAGAAAATCCGCTGAAACAAAAAAAGCGACTCCCAAAAAGACATCGGCAGCAAAACAATCGAAACCCTCAAACTCCTCAACCAAAAAGACTTCAAATTTGGAAAAGAAGAAACCGGCAAAACCGGCAAAAAAGAAGGCTTCGGCAGCAGAAAAAAAGAAACCGGCAAAAACCACCACAAAGAAAGCACCGGCAACAGAAAAAAAGAATACGTCAAAAACCTCTACCAAGAAGGCTTCAACTTCTGCAAAGAACAAATCTGAAACCACCACCACAAAGAAGGCTTCAACAGCTTCCAAAAGTAAACCCGCAAAAGCTTCGTCGAGCAAATCTTCAACAGCAACAAAAAAGAAGTCAGCAAAAGGGACCTCAAAGAAGGCTTCAACCCCTACTAAGAAAAAATCAGCGACTACCTCTTCCAAAAAGACTAAAAAAGGATAGTGTCCAATTAATTGTACATTCAATTCAATTATCAAATATGCAATTGCTCTGTATTTTTTTCAATACTGTTTCATTCAATCTACATAAAGAAAGATCTTCGCTTTGAAAAGTCATAGACTATTTCTAATTGTTAGTGTGCATTTCATGACCGCTTCATGAGTCTGAATAAGGGAGAACAGTTATGGGACCTTTTTTTTATCTTGGGACCTCTTTCGTGTCTTGGGACCTTTTTTGGTTGGGACCTTTATTTTATCTTGGGACCTTTTTTTGATCTTGGGACCTTTTTTTTGGATGGGACCTTTTTTTTTTGAAGGGACCTTTTTTTTTCGAAGGGACCTTTTTTTTTCGAAGGGACCTCGAAACTAGGAAAGAACCGAAATTTTTTGGGTCCCACCACGAAAGTTATCGTATTTCGATACACTTTGATCTGTTTTTTCCGAAGATCGAAGTTTTGAAGTCGGGAAGCTAACAAGGGAAGTATTTGACGGAGCGGCTTTAGGATCACGTATAAACTTGCATAGACATAGTTTCAGACATGGACAACCAACTTCTGAAATAAAAACCGGCTAAATATTTTTTGGAGCCGAATTGTGAGCTCTCGAATTTTTGCTCACTCTAAAAAATAGCGAAAACACTATTCTCCCGGACGCAAGCTCATTTTAACGATTCAATCATTTGAAATATTGCTTTTTATGCTTACTAAACTTGATTGCAATGAAAAAAAATTTCGAAAAAATTTTGGAAAAAAAATTTCCTATCCAATGGCCAAAATGTGGTCTGGTTCGAAAAAAAAGTTTTCGAGTTTTTGATCGGAAATCATTCACATGGGCCTATAAAAGATGGAATTCCACTCAAATTGTCAAAAAAAACTTCTCTAACCTGATTCATGATAACTAGGAATAAATTCAAAAAATTCAAAAAAAATTGCATGCGGTGGGGAACGAACCCACATCCTCTCGCACCACAACCGGCGCTCTTCACCGCTGCGCCACCAGAGATGTTTACTGATGAGTCAAGAGAAAGTAGATTATTCGCCAGAGGTCCGCCTGGCCGAGTGAACCCTTAACCATAGCGAAAATTCGAGAGCTCACAATTCGGCTCCAAAAAATATTTAGCCGGTTTTTATTTCAGAAGTTGGTTGTCCATGTCTGAAACTATGTCTATGCAAGTTTATACGTGATCCTAAAGCCGCTCCGTCAAATACTTCCCTTGTAAGACAATTTAGAAAAGTACACACAAGCCCTGGTTCCCGCCAATTTTAATTTTGACCTTCCCATGCGCCTTTAAGGTCGCGGCGAGACCCAAAAATGAAAATTTTTCAGAACCAAGACTTGTGGGTACTTTTCTGAATCGTCTTGATCTACTGGTTCCAAAAATCCAAGTTTCATAGAAATCCAAAAAAAATGATGGAAATAATGTAGTGGTGGGACCCGCACTCCCGAAATCTGCGAATATTTTGGAGCCTAACCATAAGCATACCCAAATTAGAGATCTACTTTTTTTGAATCCAGAAATATT
Organism: Caenorhabditis brenneri; assembly: GCA_000143925.2. Classification (NCBI taxonomy): domain Eukaryota; kingdom Metazoa; phylum Nematoda; class Chromadorea; order Rhabditida; family Rhabditidae; genus Caenorhabditis; species Caenorhabditis brenneri. The sequence continues at coordinate 42,114 of GL380143.1, forward strand.
TATCTTTGTTCGCTTCCAACCAAAAATAACCGAGAAACAGTAAATGTTCAGTTTTCGTGGTGGGACCCAAAACATGAAATTTTCAAGAAAATCACGAATTTAGTCATGATTATACTCATTCGAACCGTCTTAATTTCCTGAATTCAAAAATCTAATTTTCAATTCGATCCGATACAAGTTATGACAGTTTTTGTGAAATTGCTCAGAATAAAAATTAAAAAAAAAATTTTTTATTCAATCATTGGTATGATCACATGTTTCATTGGTTGCACTTTTGACTCGAAAATTCAATTTTTTTGAATGTTTTATTTCTTCTCCGAATCACTCGTGATATTGATGGGCTCACGGATGAAAAGATTTCTGGAAAAAAATTTTTTTGGATTTTTTTCTTTTTTTTCACTAACCCATCCTTGATCGGTAAATACTGCTGAATATACACTTTTTTCCACTCCACCGTTCGTTTTTCGTTACAATTGTGCTGGATCATCAGGTACACCTCATAGCTGCTCTGAAAATATGGTCTAACTTTTTGAAATCTGGCCTAAATTTTCGAAATATGGCCTAACTTTTTAAAATGTGGCCTAACTTTCCAAATATGGCCTAACTTTTTAAAAAACAGCCTGTTTCTCTGAAAATATACCTTTTTTGGGCGTTTCAGGCCTATTTTCATGGATTTTGGGCCATTTTTGCTCATTTTTTCACCGAAAATCGATATTTTTCACTGTTTTCATTCAATTTCTCACCCCAATCCCATCTCCAGTATCCTGAGCCTCAATCGAGTAGCTCATCGTTTTTCGACGATAAGGATGGGGGTCGTCCGGGTAGCGACGGACGATAGAGAGTGTGTCCTTGAGGCCAATTTCGTCGTTGAATGTTTTGCTGAAAATGGGATTTGGTGTGAAATTTCGAATCGGAAAAGTTTAAGAAATTTTCTGTTTCAAAAAAAATTCCAAAATTGGGAAATTTTATTCTGAGCAATGTTTCTGTTATCGGGAAAAGAATTTGTCAGTTTCACTCAGATCTTGATGAAAATTATATTTCTGGAATCAGCACGTCAAACCGGTTTGAATGAGTATAGTCATGGCAAGGATTCGGAAAATTTTTGAAATTCCGGGTCCCACCACGAAAAACTACCGTACTCCCGTCAGTTTTGTTCTGAGCGCAGTCAAAATGGTATCATTTGAACCAGCTCGTCAAGCTGGTTCAGAAAAGTACCCACAAGCCCTAGTTCTGAGAAATTTTCAAGTTTGGGTCTCGCCACGACCTTGAAGGCGCATGGGTAGGTCAAAATAAAATTGAACGGAACTAGGGCTTGTGGGTACTTTTTTTAAACCGTCTTGACTCCCTGATTCCAAAAATCTATATTTAGAGTCGATCCGACAAAAATTGACTGGGTTACTGTAGCTTTAGTGCTATTGCTCAGAATAAAAATTTTCGAAAACTTCGAAAAACCGCCGAAAAACTCACAAAAGACTGGAATCCTCCTCATGAACGGTGACATCAAAAATGAAATCGTCCTTGGCGGCAAATTCAAAATCACAGAAAAGATTTCCGGAAAAGTAGAACTTCGTGAGCAGAGAGTCCACTGGAACAGTGGAAATGAGCAGTAGAAGAAGGCAGATGGTCTTCATTTTTTTTGGAGAATTTTATTCTGAGCAATTTTTGGGAAAACTGGGGTATTTATAGGGGAAATTGAGGGGTTAGTGGGGGAAGGGTCACGGGAAAAGGAAAATTTTTAGGAAAAAAAAATATTTTTTTTTTGAATTTTTTTCAGAATTTTTTTTTGTTTACAGGTAGACACCAAAGCCAACCTGTACAAACTGACAGCTACTGCAGATTTACCTGGAATCGGACTGGATTACACTTCCACTGGTACAGTATCAATGAAAACTTTTCGAAAAATCTAAGAAAAAAAATTTCAGCCAAGGACATTGGAGCACCATTTTCCACACAAGCGACGTATAGCTTGCCGAAGTCGAAGTGAGTTTAGCGAAATGAAACCTTGAAACAACTAATATATAAATCGAAATCTAACTTCTGAAAAAAAATTTTGAAACAGTGAAAAAATTTTCCGACAAACTTTTTTTTCTAATACCATAAGGTGACATGGCAAAATTTGCTGAAAATGTTTTCCTAAACTAACTTGAGGTGATCAAACTGAATATGAAATTAATATTCATGGCACGAATGAACACTTTAAAATTCGAAATTTCCAAAATTTTCCCTTGAAACAGTGAAAAAAAAATCCCGAGTTCATATTTTCAGATTTGTCTGAAAATTGTTTTCCAGACTAATTTTGATATGAAAAACCTAAAGTTAAAGTTTGAAATCGCTGGTTTTCAGATTTATCGGAAAAAAATTTCTAGACTAGTTATGATCTGAACCCCTCAAGCACCGGATACCGAAAACCGAACATCTGAAAATTCCCAAAGCTTTCTTTTTTTTTCTTTTGAAACAGTAAAAAAAATTCGAAATCTGAAATTTTCAGGATAGTTAGAAATTCGACTTTTATATCAATTTTAATACGAAAAATGTGGATTTGAAATTGATAATTGCTATAGTCGCGGAAACCCCTTCAAAACCCCGAAAATTTCTAAGAACATGGGTTGAAACAGTAAATAAATTCAAAATTGGGAAGAAGTACCTCAAAAATTTGAATTCCCTAGAAATTTCGGCTTGAAACAGTGAAAAAATCCCTGAACTCAAGAATTTCAGGTTTTTTTTGAAATTTCTTGTCCAGAATAACTTTAAAAAACCGGCCAAAATCTTGAAAAAAATCGCTATATCACAACTATGACTCTTCAAAAATACTGAAAATTTCTAAGAATGTGGCAGTACAGTAAAAAAAAAGACCCAAACCGAAAATTTTGGATTTGCCTGAAAATTTTTTTCCAGACCAGTTTTGATGGGAGTACGAATTTGAATTTATTTGCGTCATTTTACTAGAAAATCTGAAACTCCTTGAAGATATGACTTGAAACGATAAAAAAGTGTCCAACCAGTTTCAGATTTGTCTGAAAATTTAATTTCAGGCTAGTGTTGATGTGGAATGATTGAACAAATCAAACTCAAAAATCCTGAAGATTTCAATTGTTTTCCCTTGAAACAGTAAAAAAATTGATCAAACTCGCTTTTTCAGGATTATCTGAAAGTTTTTTTCTACACCAAATTTGATACGGAAAACCAAAATATGAAAGTTAAGGATACTGTATTCATTTCTGAGCCTTTCTAAAACTTGAAACTTCCTGGAAGTGTGGCTTGAAACAGTAAAAATCAAATTTGATAATTTTATTCTAGATTTATTCCGATATGAATAAACTGAATTCGAGAACCTAAATTGGTTTTTTAGGCTTTCAAAACCCTGAATTCTTTTGAAAATTTGGATTGAAGCAATAAAAACATTTCACATTTTCAAACTTTTCTAAAGTCTAACATTTCAATAGCGTGAGCTACTCTAGAAATTTGGTCAGAAACAGTAAAAAACTTCCAAAGTTCACAATTTCAAATTTGTCTGAAAATTTGCTTTCTAGACAAAACTTGATATGAGGGATCTGAAATTTGAATGAAAATTGCTATTCCTAACTTGGAGACAGTAATTCTAAAATTTCCCAAGGTTTCCATCAATTTCCTTTGAAATAGTAAAAAAAATTCAAAAACTGCAAATTTCAAGTTTGTCTGAAACTTTTTTTGAAGACTAATTTTGATAAGATGAGTGTGATTTTCCAATGGAAAAGTAATCAATGAGAGTGGACAAACCAGTAACTCTTAAAAAAATCTAAAGTTCCAGCTATTTCCTTTGAAACAGTAAAAAAGTCCACAAACCTGACATTTTCGGATTTACCTGAAAATTGAAATTCAGGCTACTTTGATATGAGAAATCTGAATTATTTTTTTCTATTTTCTGGCACGTTCATTACCTCGAAAAACCGAAAATTCTTGAAAACATGGGTTGAAACAGTGAATAATTTCAAATTTCGAAAATAAATTTACCGGGTTTTCATGAAATCACACAAAAACTGGATTTCCTCGAACGTTTGGGCTGTAAAAGCAATCCCCATTTTCAGAGTGGTCTGAAAATTTTTTCTAGTCTACTTTTGATATGAAAAGTCGGAATTTGAATTTTAAATAGCTTTTGTATCTTGAAATGTCAGGGTAATGCGGGTTGAAACAGTAAAGAAAAGGTTCCCAAACTCACATTTTCAGATTTGACTGAAAATTGATTTCTAGAATAATAATGGTGTAGAAAATCTATGGTAAATACATAATCAAATTTTCGAAACACCAAAATTTTTAGAATTTTCCTTTGGAACAGTAAAAGAAATATCCGAATTTACAACTCCAGGTTTTTCTGAAATTTAGTTTCTACCGTAAATACTCCAATTGAGGTGCATGCAACTCTATTTTTCAAAGGTCCCTTGAGGGTGTACCACTATTGGAGGGGAACTTCAATTGGAGGGTGCAACTCTATTTTTCAAGAAGATACATTCTTGCGCTTTGTCAAACTGAAAAAGGCAGATCGATAAGAATAAGATCCTTTTTTTGGGCTGAAATTGCTCTTTTTTCGCCTATTTCTTATTCTGCGCTAAGAGCTTACAATAAAACTCAGTAACGAAGTATATTCCGTTTTTTTTTCTTCAATCATCACAGTTGTAAATTTGTTCAAAAACTAAAAATTTTTCGATTTTGAAAAACAGCAGAAAATAGTTGGAGGGCATTACAATTAGAGGCGCATTTCAATTAGAGGGTGCAACTCTATTTTTCCAAGACACCGGCGGAGTGCACCACTATTGGAGGGGCACTTCAACTGGAGGGGCACCTCAATTAGAGAATTTACGGTATACTGATTTTGATATGAGAAATCTGAATTTGAGATTTTAAGTTGCAGTATTTTCATTTCAATCAATCCAAAACCTGTAATCCCTTCAATATTTTTGTTAAAACCGTAAAAAAATTTTCCCAATTTCACAAGTTGGTCTGAAATTTTTTCCACATTTTAAGATTGATGTGAGTACTACAAACTGAAACGTCATCAAACTCGTGAAAACACAAAACCCCAACAATTTTCCTTGAAATAGTAAAAAAA
>GL380143.1:55307-67506 GCA_000143925.2 Caenorhabditis brenneri
GAAAAGAGAGAAAAAAATTTAAAAAGGAGATTCCATTTCAGGGAGGGGTATGCATATCGTTTCAGAGTGATTTTCGGCACATGCAACAAGATGAAAATGTTGAAAGAGAGAGCAAATAAAACGAAATAAAAAATAAAAAAGATGCAAGAAACGTGACTTCAGTCCTCCTTTAAACCATTGTTATGAAAACTGTTCGAGGGTACAACCGAAAAGAAGTATTTAGGAAAATAATAATAAATAATAATGTAAAACCATGAAAAAACACAATTCCAATAAAAAATAGACGTTCACTTCCCCAAAAAAATTGAGAAAAAGTCATTTTTTCGGAGGTGTCCTATCATTTTTGAGCGCTCAAAAAAGTGACATTTTCTGGTACGGGTATTCAAAAATGTTCGATTTGTCTACAAATTCACACCCGGGGGTTATTTTCGATTACAAATCGAACTGCGTTGTCAGAATTTTCATATCTCTTTTAGTTTTTTCAAAAACCTCAAAAAAGGGGGGTGTCCTATTATTATTGGGCGCACTGTGTTCATGGCACGAATGACCACCTTGAAATTCGAAATTCCCAAAATTTTCCAATGAAACAGTAAAAAAAAGAACCCAAACCCACATTTTCAGATTCGTCTGAAAATTCTTTTCTAGACTAATTTTGGGATGAAAAATCTGAACTTGAAATTCCAAACAGATTGCTCTCAGATTCATCTGAAAAAAAATTTCTAGACTAGTTATGATATAAACCCCTTAAGAACCGGATACCGAAAGCCGAACATCTGAAAATTCTCAAAGCTTTCTTTTTTTTTTTCTTGAAACAGTAAAAAAATTCGACATCTGAAATTTTGTGGTTAGTTAAAAAATCGATTTTGGATCAATTTTGATATGAAAAATGTGAATTCAAACTCTAAATTCCTATTGTCACAAAAACCGCTTCAAACCCCCAAAAATTTCTAGAAACATGGGTAAAACAGTATATGGTTTCAAACTTGGAAAAGTCCCTCAAGAACCTGAGTTCCCTAGAAAGTTCGGCTTGGAACAGTGAAAAAAATCTTAGAACTCAAGAATTTCAGATTTTTCTGAATTTTCGTGTACAGAATAATTATAGAATGACCGGTCGAAATCTGGAAAAAAAATTCGCATTTCGTGAATTATGGCTCTTCAAAAACTGTGAAAACTACCAAAGTTTCCGAATATTTTCCGGAGAAACAGTGAAAAAAATGTGCCCAAACTCATTCGTCTGAAAATCATTTTCTAGATTATTTTTGATAAGAGAAAACTGTACCCAAAATATAATTTTGAAAGGACCCAAACCTAAATTTTCTGATTTTCTGAAAAATGTTTTCTAGATAAATTTTGATGTGAGTAATCTGAATATGAAACCATTGTATTCTAAAATCGGAAATTCCTTCAAAATATGACTTGAAACGTTAAAAAAGGGTCCAACCTGACAGTTTCAGATTTGTCTGAATATTTAATTCCAGGCTAGTGTTGATGTTAAAATAAGAGCCAATTTGCTAACTCATCAAACTCAAAAATCCTAAAGATTGCAACTTTTTTCCTTGGAACAGTAAAAATAAGTGATCAAACTCACTTTTTCAGAGTTATCTGAAAATCCTTTTCTAGACCAAATTTGATACAAGAAATCGGAATATGAAAGCTTAGGATACGGTATTCATTTCTGAGCCATTCTAAAAGCTGAAACTTCCTGGAAGTATGGATTGAAACAGTAGACAGTAAATAAAAACCTTCGAGTCTGAGAATTTCATTCTAGATTCATTCAGATATGAATAAACTGAATTTGAAACTTGAAAAATCAGATTTACTTGAAAATTTTCTTTCTAGACAAAATTTAATATGAAAAATCTGAAATTTGAATGGAAATTGCTATTCCTGATAGAGACGAAATAGTAATTCTAAAATTTCTCAAAGTTTCCATCAATTCATTTGAAATAGTAAAAAAAATCAAAAACTGCAAATTCTAGACTTGTCTGAAAATTTATTTGAAGACCTGAAAATTGAATTTCAGGCTACTTTGATATGACAAATCTGAATTTAAGTTTTATAGATTCATAGACATGCTAACTACCTCCAAAAACCAAAAATTTCTGAAAACATAGGTTGAAACAGTAAATAATTATAAAATTCAAATTCAAAATTACCTTATTTTTGAAGATCCCTTCAAACATGAGTTCTCACGAAAGTTTGAACAGAATTTTTTTGAGAGATGAGAAAAACATACATGGAAGAGGATTTTCCCTTGGAACAATAAAAAACATCCCCGAATTTACAACATCGGACTTTTCTGAAATTTATTTTCCAGTTTGTTTTCAATATGCGAAATCTGAATTTGGAATTTAAACTTCCAGTTCAATATTCGATATTCGGGCTTCGGCTTCAATATTTTTGTTGAAACAGTAAAAAAGTTTTTGCTAATCCGAAAATTTCAGATTTAGTTTTTCCTCTAAATTAGTTTTGATATTTGGAGAATCATCAAACTTTTAAAAACCCAAAACTTCAGAATTTTTCCCTGAAACGGTAAAAATTTGATGAAACAAAAATATCCCGAGTTGTCTGAGAACTGACTTCTAGACTAAATTAGCGCTAAAACTCGGAATAGCAGTTTCCTACTCTGTCAGTTTCTACCCTGAAAACTTTTCGAAACAGTAAAAAAATTATTCAAAAATAAAACTTCTTTTCAGAGTCGAATGCGACCAGTTCGAGTTTTACGATGATGAAAACAGTGGTGCTGGTCCATCCAAGGGATATGGGTAATTCTTTTTTGAAACAGCAAAAAATCCGACAAATATTGTATTTTTTCAGAGGCTGGTGGTATGGTAGCTGTGGAAATAATTTGAATGGGTTCTTGTACCCAAGTAACAATGCGGATTGTACAGTGAAGTGGGTTTTTTTCAGAAAAAATTGAAGAAAAACGGGTTGGAACGGGTTGGTGAAACAAAATTTCAAATGAAAAATTCTCCTGAACCTGCTTCATGGAACAGTAGAAAATTACTGATTCAAAAAATATATTTTATTCGGATTAAAGAAAATTTAGCAGTGTATTGCTGAAAAAAAAAATCATTTTTCGAAATTTTTTTTCATAAAACAGTAATCATTTTCTTGAAAATGTCTTACTGTATCTAAAAATTCAAAAAAAATTTCCAGAAAATTCGACTCCACCCTCCTTCTGGGTATAAATTTACGGACTTCGAGTGGACAAGCTGCCGGAGGATACGATGTCGAACTGACATCCTATGATAGAGTTCGAATGGCATTATTCACTTTTGATTCACTGAATGTGGATAAGACGGATTCTTCATTCTGTAATTAATTATTTTTTTACTGTTTCAAAATTTTTTATTTTTTGAAAAAATAAAATTTTTATTGATATCGTGTACATCGTTTTTCGAAAAGTTAATTCAAAAAGTGAGGTCATATTTCAAAAAGTTAGGCCATATTTTGAAAAGTTAGGCCATATTTTAAAAAGTCAGGCCATATTTTGAAAAGCTAGGCCATATTTCAAAAAGTCTGGCCATATTTTACAAAGTTAGGCCAATTTTCAGAAATTTAGGCCATATTTGGAAATTTGGCATGAATGATCACAAATTCTTTGACCATGTCAATGATTTCAACGATAAATTTTTAATACTCATCAATTTTTGAAACAGTACAAGTTGGTTCCCTAAGTTTTTACTGTTCCACTTTTTTTTTGCTTTTTTTAAAATCATTGCAAATTCAATGAAAGTTTTCCTCAACAAACAAAAAGAAGCTGTAGAATCCCGAAACTTTGAAAATTTTGAGAAATCAAAAATTTTGACACAGCAATTGTTTTACTGTTTCAAAAATTATTCGGAGAAAAAAAAATCAAAAAATCGATAATTCTAGTGCGACCTGTGGACTTTCTAAGGGCGATTTTCCGATCATTCTAATAGAAACATATTACTATCCCAAAGAAGCTTGGAACATGAATCTATTTGTCCGGGTAATTCATCTCCCTTCGCTCATTTTTTTGTTTTTTTTTTTGAGTTAATTGATCCTATTTCCTGTGCACTAGCATCAATTTAGTTAATGTTCATGTCATCACTTTCAGACCGATCTGAACCGACTGCTGGGTGGCCTGAAACAGTAAAAAAATTTCATCGAAACAAATTTCTTGACAAATTGAATTTTTGCTTTTAGAAACTTTTTTTTCTGTTTCAAAAAATAAAATCCCCTTGATTTTTGAGATTTTGAAAGATGGTTTCAAATAGTGAAATTTGTGACTATTTCAGAATAATTTTTCCCAGAATTTTTTTCTCTATATTAAAATATTTTGAAAACAAACTTTTCCAACAAATTTTCCTGAAACAGTAGTAAAAAATCCAAAATTCAATTTCTCAAATTTCCAAAAGAAGAGGAACTTGGAAAACTATTTTCTCTGGAATATTACAAAATTAGTTACATCTGGTGGGTTCGCACCCAGGGTTGGTCAGACAGGTCACCAAAATTGCTACCGACTGCGCTATGCGGCCGAAAAACGCTTCGATTCTGCTTGTCTTCAAATGACTGCACCCTTTTTTTCCCCTGAAATTCCTCTACGCATAAGGGTTCCCACCCCCCTTCAATTGAATTTTTCTTTGATCGATTCTTTCGACAGGTGGTGTGCTGTGCGTAGTGTGGTCCCGCAACGATCTGCCACCTGCGCGGGGAGGGGCCACACAGCACCCCACCTCCCCTGTCACTCACACTCACTCACTCATCCACTCTTTGTCACTCTCTCCCTGTTCACAATGGAGGTCGTCCCAAATCGAATCGATTTTTTGAACCGACAAGGAATCGAACCGCGTCAGTGAGTTTTTTTTTTCATTTTCAAATTTTTATATTGTCTCAAAATCCAGATTGGCAGGTCGGTAAATCAGAAATGGTAAATCGGAAATGGTAAATCGGAATTGGTAAATCGGAATTGGTGAATCAGAATTGGTAAATCGGAATTGGTGAATCAGAATTGGTAAATCGGAATTGGTAAATCGGAATTGGTGAATCGGAATTGGTGAATCGGAATTGGTGAATCGGAATTGGTAAATCAGAAATGGTAAATCGGAAATGGTAAATCGGAATTGGTAAATCGGAATTGGTGAATCAGAATTGGTAAATCGGAATTGGTAAATCGGAATTGGTAAATCGGAATTGGTGAATCGGAATTGGTGAATCGGAATTGGTAAATCGGAATTGGTAAATCGGAATTGGTGAATCGGAATTGGTGAATCGGAATTGGTAAATCGGAATTGGTAAATCGGAATTGGTAAATCGGAATTGGTAAATCGGAATTGGTAAATCGGAATTGGTAAATCGGAATTGGTAAATCGGAAATGGTAAATCGGAATTGGTAAATCGGAATTGGTAAATCGGAATTGGTAAATCGGAATTGGTGAATCAGAATTGGTAAATCGGAATTGGTAAATCGGAATTGGTGAATCAGAATTGGTAAATCGGAATTGGTAAATCGGAATTGGTAAATCGGAATTGGTAAATCGGAATTGGTAAATCGGAATTGGTAAATCGGAATTGGTAAATCGGAATTGGTGAATCGGAATTGGTGAATCGGAATTGGTAAATCGGAATTGGTAAATCGGAAATGGTGAATCGGAATTGGTGAATCGGAATTGGTGAATCGGAATTGGTAAATCGGAAATGGTAAATCGGAATTGGTAAATCGGAATAGAAAAAAAATTAGGCCATGACCTAGAAAAAAAAAACTAGGTCATGACCTAGAAAAAAAAATTAGGTCATGACCTAGAAAAAATAATTAAGTCGTGACCGAGAAAAAAGAATTAGGTCATGACCTAGAAAAAAATTAGGTCGTGACCGAGAAAAAAGAATTAGGTCATGACCTAGAAAAAAATTAGGTCGTGACCGAGAAAAAAGAATTAGGTCATGACCTAGAAAAAAAAATTAGGTCATGACCTAGATAAAATAATTAGGTCATAACCTAGAAAAAAGAATTAGGTCATGACCTAGAAAAAAATTAGGTCGTGACCGAGAAAAAAGAATTAGGTCATGACCTAGAAAAAAATTAGGTCGTGACCGAGAAAAAAGAATTAGGTCATGACCTAGAAAAAAATTAGGTCGTGACCGAGAAAAAAGAATTAGGTCATGACCTAGAAAAAAATTAGGTCGTGACCGAGAAAAAAGAATTAGGTCATAACCTAGAAAAAAGAATTAGGTCATGACCTAGAAAAAAATTAGGTCGTGACCGAGAAAAAAGAATTAGGTCATGACCTAGAAAAAAAGAGTTAGGTCATGACCCAGAAAAAAAAATTAGGTCATGACCTGGAATTCCTAAAGTCAGTCCATTTTTCAAAAAGTTAAACCATATATTTCTAAAAATAGGAGATTAAACAAATCTTCTGTGGATTTCTAGTGCTGAACAATATTTGAAACTGTACTTTTTTTTCGAATTTTTAATGTTTCAGAATTTTTCAGAAGTTGACATTGTTCTACCGGTAACAATGTGATGTAACCTTTTCGATTCCGGAAAAAAACTGAAAAATTGAGGAGGTGATTTTTGAAACAGCAAGTTTTCTTCTGCTTCATAACTTTTCGGAAAAAAAATCATTTATCTAAAGATATTTCTGCAATTGAAAAAGGTAACTATTCGATAACTTGAGGTATGTCAGTGCGAATAATTTTTGAAACAGTGAGATAAACCGCGAGGACCCATATAACAGTGATCTTCAAAAAAAATTGAACACTATTTTTTGAAACAGAAATCTTTTTTTTTCTGTTTTCCGTAATTCCAATTTGGGACATTCTTAGAGAATTTCGGACAAAAGATGTCCGAATGGAGGTTGTGAGTCCGGATGTCCATCTATTCATTTTGAGCTCTTTTCGAAGATTTTTTTTGAGCATTTTGAGCAAAATTGGCTGAAATTAGGAATACTGTAGTGGTGAAGAAAGTAAGGTGAAATATTGATCTTATCGGAATATTCTCAGAAAGAGTTTTCCGAAATTTTTGACTGAAACAGTGGAAAACTTTGAAAACTAACCGTCCAAAATTGTTCTTCACACTCGAAAAATAGATTTAGTAGTTTTTGTCTCCACCCGTTTAATATTATATCAACATCAGCATACATTTTCTTTCCCCGGCAAAGAAACAGTGAAAATTTTCTCTGTTATTAGAGAAAATATAATTTAACATGAATTGCTTTTTACAGTTATTTTTTCTCATTTTGTCTACTTTTCAGAAATTTTGAATCGTTCTCAGCTGAACTTGATTTTTTGCTTATTTTTTTCCACCTGATTCGAAGAATTTTCAGCGGTTTTTGAAGAACTTTCAAGAAAATTTGAAGAGCTTACTAAAAATGTTCCATTGTTTTGTCGAATTTCCTATAATTTTCAGTAGAAAAAGAAGGGATTTATCTGTTTCAAACTTTTTTTTTAAATCAGACTGCGTGCGTTACAGCAACTTAAATTTGTTCTGCTCACAGGAACTACTGGTTGTGATCAATTTCCACCGAGGACGAATTCTGACTATTTTGTTAAAATTTCAATCAAGACTTCTGCTCCATTGAAACAGTGAAAATTAAAAAAAAAAGAGTTTCAAGACTTTTTTGCTGCTACATGGGAAAAAGTAGAAAAAGAAGTAAAACCAGGACTTTGATGACATTCTTTTTTTAATCCGACAACATTAGTTCAAGAACTATCAGATTTCTAAGCAACAATTCTTTATTCAGTTTCGCTTGGGACTGTAAAAAAATTATGTTTCTAAGCCGCCCCGCCCATTTTTCTTGTCCACACAAATTTGCGTTTTTGCGCTGCACTGGTGGATAGGCGGAGCTTTTTGTATGCATACACCGCGCGGGATAAAATTCAAAAGATTCATGTAGCAAACATATTTCGCTCTCTCAGACCGGTTTTTAAACTGAAACAATAATGAAAGGAAATTTTTTGCAGAGAAATTCACCGTCTTTTAAAAATGTTTTTTTTTCAGATTCGAAAGGAATGGGCATTTTCCTGGTTTTTCTAGATTTAATTTTTTTTATGAAACAGTAATTTTCTGAAATTTTACGAAAAATATTCACTGTTTCAAAATTTTTTCCTGTATTTAAAAATTCAGGGGTTTTGTTTTTCCAACCTCATTGTGTACGCCGAGTCCGGATGTCCAAAAAATGTCTTCGATGCTTTTATAAGCCATTCCTTCTTATTTCTTCGATCCTAAATTGGTTACTTTTGGCGATTTAGGAACAATTCGAACTAGTTTTGACGATTTTTTAATGCATTACAAAGGATTATTGCATTACAAGTGGTCGAAAATTACAGATTCTTCCTCTGAAACAGTAAAAAAGTGATGTTCGTCGTGTAAAGTTACTTTTTCTCCGTCGACGGTAGCGGTTATATATTAAAACTGTGGCAAAATATTTCATGATTTTTGGACTTTTGAAACAGTGAAAAATCATTTTTCAAAGAAAAAATTTCACTGTTTCGAAATAATTCAGTTCTAAACCGTTCGGTATTTCAGCTGATCTAGTTTTTTTCTCATTTAATTTTTTTTAGAATTTCAAAGATAGGAATTCTTGAAATTTTTGGAAAAATGAGAGAATATTTCTCAAGAAGTCCAGATTTTTCGATAAAAAAATTGAAAAAATTATTTAATTCCGAAATTGTCACTGTTTCAGAGAATCGAAAATACTCGTATTTTTTGGAAAATTGGATAATTCCAAAACAACATTCCAAGAATGAAAACCCAGACTTCTTCCAGATTTTCTCACTGTTTTGAAAAAAAAAAAGTATAAATTTAGAGTTTTGAACAGAATAATGGTCAATATCGCTGTTTTCAGCCAAATTTGATCATTAGTTATTTGAGCTCACACAGATCGTTTTTTGAATTCAGTTCCGAAAGCTCAAGAATATTTGAAACAGTATAAGAAACTTCACTTATTTTTGAGAGTTTGGACCTTTTACTTGGGGTTCCGAGCGTTCAGATGTGAAATGGAACTAGTCGAATAAAATTTTTTTTCAGGTTTTTTCAAACTTGTTTTGAAGAAATTATCATTGGAAAAAAAAATTACTGTTTCAAAAACTTCTCCTTGGATTTCAGAGTTTCGGGTCAGGCGCTCTGAACTCGAAATACGATCTTCCCCCTGAATTTCTGTGTTACCAATGTCCGGATGTTCATTTTCAGAAAAAATTATTCGTTTTCAATCATTTTAGACAATTTTCATCACTTTGATCGGAAATTGGGATTTTTCCACTGTTTCGAATGATTTCTCATCAATTCCAGTTGTTTTGAAACAGTTTCCAGTGGAATTTCCCTTCATGGATCTACCGAAAGCAACACGATTATTACAGTATGTCCATTATTTTGAAACAGTGAAAAAAATTTTTTTCATCAACATAACTGATAACAGATTAAATTTTTTGACACCATTTTCAATGATTTTTAAATTTTTGAAACAGTGAAATAATTGTTTTTTAGAGTCCTTTTTTAATGTTTCAAGACCGAGAAAAACTGAGAATTAAAACTCCTGGACAATTGGAGGTTGATATATAAATTCCATTTTCAAGTCTTGTTAATATTGAAGTTTTCGGAATCCGGATGATTTTGGATAGATTATAACTACACTATTACCGTGAGTGAGCCATGACTTGAAAAGTTTTCTCATGAAACAGTAAAAAATGTCTTAGAAAAGTCGAAGACCAATTCTATTTTTTTTGAAGTAACTATTCGGTCTCAACTTCTTCAAAAAAATTGACTTTCCGAAATAGCCCCATTACGAATCAAGATTTTGTTGTTGGTGTCTCAGACAGAAATTTTTTATGAAACAGTAAAAAAAATTAGAAAAAGTGTTTTTTATCAGATTCTGATTTTTCATACCAAAATTTAACCTAGAAGTGCATTTTCAGTCAAGTCTGAAAATATTGATTATTGAGAATATTTTTACTGCTTCAATTGCAAATTAATCCGAGCAACAATTTTCGGAAAACTCAGAATTAGAACTGGTGTCATTTGAAACAGTAAAAATTTATAGCTGAAAATGTTCAATGTTTCGAGAAAAAACTCGTAGTTCGCCAAAAATTAGAACGCCGGTAACATTTTGTTCACTGTTCCCAACCAAAAATTTGTCTAGAACAGTATTAACCGTGGAAATATTTTTTAAACCTCTGAAAAATTGGGAAAATCTGTCCTAGGTTTACAGTGTTCCTATTCAGTCATTATTTTTTTTAGCGGAATTTTGATTATTCTCCGCAGCTTCAGCAGTTATTTAGCTTTTTTGTCGATTTCCAATCAACTTGTTTCAGAGACTTTTCCGTGTAAAGTTCCATCATTAATCTTACCAAACGGGACAAAACTATTAGTGCAGTTGGCTATAATTTCGAAAGGTTTTTCTTTGCAACAGTAAAAATATTTACCAAAATCAAGCTGATACTAAATTTTTAGTCATAATTTTCCATGTTCTCCAAAGTATTGAAACAGAAGAAATCGATTGTGGATAAACTTCTTTTTTTCTGTTTCAAAATTATAAGAATCTGAAAACTGGATTTTCATAGCGGTTCAAAATTTTTTTTCTAATTTTTGGATAATTTGGTATTCCCAATGAAAACTCTTTTCACAATTCGAAACCCTGGTAAAATTGTTTACAAGAAAAAAGTAATTTTGAAAAAAAAATCGAAAAAAAAACGGAAAGTTTGCCTTGAATTTATCACTGAATAACTTTTGTGTCCCAGAACCGTTTGGTAACATGTTTGGCATGTGGTCTTGAGTCCCTAAGAGCTTCAATTCTATAACGTTTGGAGCTCGGATTACTGTAGGATTACGGTAGCTACAGTAACCAGATAATGCTGCAACCGCTAGAAAACGGGTTCAGAGTGATCAGATTTGTTCAATTTTTTTAAGGACTATAATAGCACACAGAAAATTTTCCTGACAAAAAATTTTGTTTGAAACAGTAAAAAAATTGTGGAAAATTCCATTTTTCTCAGATTCTGGTTATTGATATCCAATTCCGTCTAGGAATTGACTTCCAGCCAGATCTGAAAATTCTGAGATTTAGTACTTTTTTCTGTTTCAGAAGTATAAAAAGTGTTTCCCTAGTTCTGGAATTTACCGAATTCATTGAGTTCTAGGTTTACAATGTCCGGATATCTATTTTCAGACAGAAGAATTCGGAGAATTTCAGTCAATTTTTCATGTGGTTTGATTAGAGTTTCGACTATTTTTCCGCGGCATTAGCTGAAATTTCGTCTTTTTCGTTGATTTCCGAAGATTTCCAATCAAATTCAACATGTTTCAGACACTTTTCCATTTCAAGATTCATCATAAGTCGATAAGAACTCGGCAAAATTATTACCGTATTCTAGGCATAACCTTGAGACATACTTGTGAAATCGGGCCGGCCCGCGGGCCAAGTGGGCCCGGGCCGGGCCGGATTTTCCCCGGCCCGGCCCGGCCCGCTCGGCCTGCACCGGGAAAAATTTTCGAAAATTTACCCCAAAATTATGAAAAAAACACAAAATTTTCAAAATTTTTTCAAATTTTGGCTGATTCGTGGGCCCGGCCCGGCCTGGCCCATCACAACTATGCCTTGAGAATCTTCATATGAAACAGGAAAAAAATTACTTATGAAAGTCAAAACGAAACTGAAAATTTTGGAATTTTCAAGTTTTTTTCTTGAATTCTGAAACAGTAAAATTTTTATGGTCTGAAAAAATTTTTTTACTGTTTCAAGTTCGTACAAATCTAAACACTTTGATATTTCAGATAATTATCGTGGCGTGTTTACAATAATAAGTTATAGATTTTCAAAGGTTGAGGACCTATTAAGGCTTGTATCTGGACGGCGATTTGCCCGTCCGCCCCGCCCGCCGTCCGCCCCCGTCCGCCGTCCGTCCGTTTGCCGTCCGTCTGCATTCTGACGTGATGGTGTACAAAACTTTTATTTCACGTCAACTCACGGACTTTTCTCAATTTCTCGAATTTTTCTACGGTTTTTATTCCATTATTGCCAAAATTTGGAATTTTTTAAAAATTAATTTTTAATCGGGCTCTAGAAATGATTTAAAAAAGAAAACTGTGACAAAAAAATTTAGTGAAAAAAACCTTCCCTCCGGTTTCTGAGACGGACGGCAAACGGACGGCAAACGGACGGCGACGGACGGGGGGCGGACGGGGCGCACGGCGGACGGACGGCGGGCGTCCAAGTTTGCCGGTCCGGCAAACAAGCCTTAG
>GL380144.1:1357-41970 GCA_000143925.2 Caenorhabditis brenneri
CTTTTCTGGACCATCAGAAGCTCAAACTTTTTCAGGGCGGACAGAAATAGACCAAAACCCGAAAATATTAGGATGAAAAGGGTCACATTTTTGGATTTTTGACTAAAAAATTAATTTTCCAATCAAGATTACAGCACGAAATGATGAACTACAACGTATTGAAACAATTTAACACTTTTCTGGACCATTAGAAGCTCAAACTTTTTCAGGGCGGACAGAAATAGACAAGATTCTAAAAATATCAGGTAGGAAGTGGTCATATTTCTGGATTTTTGACTAAAAAATTAATTTTCCAATCAAGAATACAGCACGAAATGATGAACTACAACGTATTGAAACAAATTAACACTTTTCTGGACCATTAGAAGCTCAAACTTTTTCAGGGCGGACAGAAATAGACCAAAACCCGAAAATATTAGGATGAAAAGGGTCATATTTTTGGATTTTTGACTAAAAAATTAATTTTCCAATCAAGAATACAGCACGAAATGATGAACTACAACGTATTGAAACAAATTAACACTTTTCTGGACCATTAGAAGCTCAAACTTTTTCAGGGCGGACAGAAATAGACCGGATTCTAAAAATATCAGGTAGGAAGTGGTCATATTTTTGGATTTTTGACTAAAAAATTAATTTTCCAATCAAGAATACAGCACGAAATGATGAACTACAACGTATTGAAACAAATTAACACTTTTCTGGACCATTAGAAGCTCAAACTTTTTCAGGGCGGACAGAAATAGACCGGATTCTAAAAATATTAGGTAGGAAGTGGTCATATTTTTGGATTTTTGACTAAAAAATTAATTTTCCAATCAAGAATACAGCACGAAATGATGAACTACAACGTATTGAAACAAATTAACACTTTTCTGGACCATTAGAAGCTCAAACTTTTTCAGGGCGGACAGAAATAGACCAAAACCCGAAAATATTAGGATGAAAAGGGTCATATTTTTGGATTTTTGACTAAAAAATTAATTTTCCAATCAAGAATACAGCACGAAATGATGAACTACAACGTATTGAAACAAGTTAACACTTTTCTGGACCATTAGAAGCTCAAACTTTTTCAGGGCGGACAGAAATAGACTAAAACCCGAAAATATTAGGATGAAAACTGTAAAAAAAAATGGTCGAGTTTCCCAGAGAGCGTGTCTTAATCTCAATTTTTCAAAAAGTGAGTTTTACGTATAGAGATTTTTTGGGTTTTATGGGCAAATTAGTTGCCTACTTGGAAGTTGGTGTGACTTTTGAGTAAAAAGTGAGTTTCCGCCTGACATCATGATAAACCAGGTTGAATTTTGCGATTTTCGAATTATCGAATTTTCTATCAGAAAAGTGATGTTTCAACTCCAATAATTTATTTTTCCAGAAAAACTTCGCACACGCTTCTCTCAATGGCCCTAAGAAAAGGTAAATGCAACAACCGGAACGGTAAAAAACAGGTATGTATTTTTTTTGATTTCCAAAAAGCAACAACTTTGTAAGTTATCTCTGACTCATTTATTTTACAGAAGTTGTAACAAAAGAAAAATGAACTCAGAACAAGAAAAAGAAGAGCAACAGAGATTGCATTTGTTGTTATTTTTATATTTTATTCAACCTTGTTTTTCTCTAAATATCCTTTTTTTTTCCTCACAGTCTAATTTTTTCTGTATTTTCTTACAAGGGACCTAATTTTCCTCAGCTCTTGGGAATTTTCTGAAAATTTGCCAAAACACTAATTTGGACCCCCTGAGAACGAAAATATCACTTAGAACTCCCACAACTCAAAAATAAACATTTTATTTTTTTTGGTCAAAAAATTCTGGAAAAAATTTTCGAAACTCTAAATTTGACGCCATTTCTAGTCTACATACCTTTTCTCAACTTGTATGAACATAAAAACTCGAATTTTCGAGTTCCTGTCAATATTAGATCAAGGTTTTGAAAATTCTTCGAAAACCGGATTTTTTCAAATTTTTGGAAAAATCGCTGTAACTCCCTTCAAAATGGTTTGTGGCACGTGAAATCTGAACTGCGACATCTCAGATATGCCAGAATAACGTGATTAAATTTTGAAAAGATTCTGAAAAAATTCACTTTTTTCCAATTTTTTTTTGGATGAACAGGGGGGACCATATCAAGCAAAAATTTTCCGAAAAAATTTTTTTTTCCAAAAAGTGTCGGAAATTGTTTGCCTTGGTGGAAAACTATTGTAGTTAATTCGAAACGAAATTTGAACATCGTTTGCCGTACTTCTATTGAGATTTTCCTCAAAAACTGTACTGAAAAACACGGAAAATGAACATTTACCTCGATTTTCGGGATTTGTGGGACTTCTCGTTATGATTTTTGGCTTCAGCGGGCCAAAATGTACCCGCCCGCAAAATTTCAGAAAATTCCCAAGAGCTGAGGAAAATTAGGTCCCTGGTTAGATATTTTTTGACTTAAAGTTTTTTGAATTATTTCACCAAGTACCATATCATATGTTACACTGTTCTTTCATTTATAGGTATTTTTTTCATGTTATTTTTCATTCAGTTTTTTTTAAGGTTCAAATTTTATCTGTATATACCGAAAACATGCCCGTAAATGAATCTACAATAGCCTCCAAAAAATCGGTGTCCTTTTTCAGATTAGCTCACGATTTTTATCATAGTGTAGAAAACCACAGAATATCATTTGAAAGTTTCAAACTCAATTTTTTTGGGCTAGAGAGAAAATGAAAGAGAGACGCAGAGTTTCCATAACCCCCCTCGTCGTTTTTGCTGCATGTTCGACTCCGATGTCTGTCTATTTCGGTGCACCACAGGGAGGTCGGTTATCGTCCTTTTCCTAACAGTGAGAGAGAAAAGCGCAGAGTTTTCGTAGCTCCCTTCCTCCCCGTTGTCTTTTCCGCTGGCTGTTCAATACTTCTCACCGTCTCTGCCTGTAACGCAGTGGGGGGTCGGTTATCGTTCTTTTCCTCTATATTCCCCTATGCTTGTCCGCGTCTCTGCAGCTTCCTATTGTGTCTCGCCTCTTGACACTCCGACATGGCCACCCTCTTTCCTACACATACCACACATACTCCCCCTTTGGCCCCTTGTTGGGGCCTCTTCGTCTCATTATTATTTTTAATTTAACTTTATTTTATAATACTCTGACTATCCGGTATGACGGTCTCAATATTGATTATTTAGAAGTGTGAGTTTTTTCTTTTTTTTCGGGAGCTTTTTTTGGGGTAAAAGGGAAATAAGTCGGCCAATTGCCCTATTTCTCACCTGAATACTAAGGTCAGCAATTTCTCGCTAAGTTTGGGTAACTCATCAATAATTAGTGGGTTTTTTCCCTGATAAATATGATGGTTTGGGTCAAATTTCGCAATTTTCGATTCTCTTTTAACAATTTTCAATCGAAAAAAAAATCTTTTTTTTTTCACCAAAAATCCATAGTTTCTTCATCAGAGAACCAAAGATTTAAGTATAAAATCGAAGAGCCTCGGTATTGAGAACTGTCTTTTATAATGATTTTTTTCAACCATTTTGATAACTTTCTAAATTTCAGGAAATCAAATGAAAACGAAGGAACATCAAGAATGGAAGTGCAAGAAACGTCTAGGTATGTCTTAGTGATTTTGTCAAAAAATAGAAATAAAGAATAGTTTTTAAGGGTCCGGCGTCTCCACCAGGGAACAACCGACTTCATCTTCTAAACCCGCATATCCGGATCGACGCCCTCAAAAAACACACCGACGAGCTGGGATGTACACAACGGCGGCTGGGAACTGGAGGAGTGTAAGGAGAAGTTGAAAGTTCTGGAAGAACGAGAGGCAGCCAGGGATCGTGCAGATGGAAATGGATGTGGACGATTTTCGAGGAGGACAGGACGATGAAAACGGATGTGGGATGGACTTCGACGATGTGGAAATTGGCAGAGTGAAGGTTCTGGAAGAACGAATGGCAGCTAAGGATCGTGCAGATGAAAACGACGATGATGATGATGTGGATGACTTCAGAGAAGGACGGGACAATGGAAATGAAGATGGATCACGATGATATGGATATTGGCGGGGTGAGCGTGCCTTATTCTTTAATTGTGCTACCATTTTCAATTCTACACAAGCCCAATAATTTCAGGAATTCGGCAATGGATCGGATGAAGGACGAGATCATGGATCAGAAGGACGTGGAGATGCACAGGATAACAGAATGGATCAGGTATACTAGAGTTTCAACTAGTTTTAAAGAAAAAAACTCTGGAATTTTTATAGGGAACCGAAGAGAATGAGAGATGGGGAGATACAAGAACCGAATCGTCAGGTGGATCAAGGAGATTAATTTTTAATTAATTTTAATTCATTTAATGAAATAGAATTAAATTATTCAGTTTCTCCTTTCTTTCTCTCTCAATTTCAGTTGCGATTTTCGCACTGTGAAATACTTTTAAGATGATTTACCTAACCATTTTTCAGGGTTTCTAATACACAATTTTCAGACTTTCATCATATTATAGTCACTTCATGCTTAATCACATCATACCTACAAAGGATTATTTTTAATTTTGTAAATTTAATTTATCAATGTGAGTTTTTTTTTCATTATTAGTTGTATCAGAAAGTAGTAACTTCAAAAAATCAAAGGCTTTTCACCTAACCATTTCTTCAACCCGTCTAACCTACGGTTTTCAGAAAACTATCATATTATAATCACTTCATGGATACTCAAATCGTATTTTATCCAATTCTGGGTCTTCAATCGATTATTTTTATTTCTCATGTTCCAATGTGAGTTTGTTTTCAATTAATACGAATTACTCGATTGTCGCCGGCAAGTCTGGTTGAAAGTTTGTAGATCATCAGATTTTGACCGACAGTTAGTCCACTTTTAGTTGGAACTCAGATTCCCGCAGCTTTTGATTTGAGTTTAGTCGGACTGGTTAGGCTTGGGAGCTGCTTGAACATTATGGCCGGAGCTTCAGCAACTTTTGATTGAAAGATAGGTAGCTGTCAGCTTCTGATCAGAAGTTCCACAACTTCTTGCCTGGCAATTGTCGACTTTTGCCTAAATTTATTTATTCATTTATTTATTGTTCAAAATAGGGTAACAACAGCATAGTTTAGCAGAAGACCCTCGGAAGTGCCCTCTCTGAGGAACTTCAACCAAAAGTTGCCGGTGACATCCGAGTAAATTTTTTGACAGTACTGTCTAGGAAAGTATGAAATAATCATTTTTCAGATCTTCATATCTTCATATTCATCTCATAGTCACGTCATATATTTACTGAATGGATTATTTTTCAATTTATATATGTGAGTTTTTCGAAAAATTGAATGCTTTTCACATAACCATTTTCAGCCTGTCTAACATACAGTTTTCAGAAAACAATCATATTCAACCAATTCATGGATACTCACCTCATTTCTTATTCGATTCTTTTGTGGTTAAGGATCTCAATTTATTATTCAGAAATTTTCTTTATTTATCGACGTGAGTTTATTTTTGATCAGTAGTAATCTTGACATAGCTGCTTAAAACGGTTTCGAATTATCTTTTTTCAGATAGTCATCTTATAGTTACTCAGACTTCCCTGGTTTTGGAGGTGGCGACTGAATTATTTTTAAATTTTTTTTCAAGGTGAGTATTTTCAACATTTTCATTGAGAACTGGACCGGAAACATAGTTCAAAAGATAATTGACTCTAAGACTAATGGTTTCAGGATCACACCGATGGAAACAATGATAATGGATCGGATAAAGGACGAGATGATGGATCACAACAACACGAAGATAATGCTGGAGCTGATATCAACATGGATCAGGTACGTTAGAGTTCTAAGTGGTTTAGAAAAAAATCTCAATTTTGGGTTCACAATTTCATTGTTAGTTATTCACACAAACTAAACATTACAGGGAAACGAGGAAGTTGAGGAGCAATCAACTTTCATCTTCTGAATCCACATGACCGAATCGACGGCCTCAAAGAACACGTCAAGGAGCAGGATACTAGCTTCAATGAGGTCATCAAAGACATTAGGGACGTGACTGCTGGTCGTTGTGACCAACAGGAGGCTAAATTCGAGATAATGAAAAAAGGCTTTGCTGAATTAAAGAAAATGTTTGAAGCGATGGCTGGGGAACGGAAGGAGTGTAAGGAGAAGTTGGAAGCTTTTGAGGAACGAGAGGCAGCCAAGGATCATGTTGATGGAAATGATGGTGGTGATGATGATGATCGTTTCGACGAAGTTGGAGATGATGGACCGACTGGAAATGGAAACGGAGAAGATTATGATGATGTGGGAATGGACATGGTGAGCGTGACTAATTCTTTCATTGCGTTAAAATTTTCAATTTCACATAAACCCAATGATTTCAGGATTTTGACAATGGATCGGATGAAGGACGAGATCATGGATCAGAAGGACGTGGAGATGCACCGGATAACAGAATGGATCAGGTACGTTAGAGTTTTTTCTAGTTTTGGAAGAAAAACGTTGGAATTTTTTAGGGAACCGAAGAGAATGAGAGATCTGGAGATACAAGAAGCGAATCGTCAGGTGGATCAAGGAGAATAATTTTATCAATTTTACTTCATTTAATAAAATATAATTGAATTATTAATTTGCTCTTTTCTCTCTCTCACACGATTTCAGTTGCGATTTTTGCACTTTGAAATACTTTGAATATTTTTCACCTAACCATTTTCTCAGGCTATGTGATTCACAATTTTCAGATTTTCATCATATTATAGCCACTTCATGCTCAATCACGTCATGTCTACATATACAATGGATTATTTTTAATTTTGAGAATTAAAATTTTTTTTTAGCAATGTGAGTTTTTTTCATTATTAGTTGTATCAGAAAGTAGTAACTTCAAAAAATCAAAAGCATTTCACCTAACCATTTCTCCAGCCTGTCTAACCTACGGTTTTCAGAAAACCATCACATTATAACCACTTCATGGATACTCAACTCGTATTTTATTCAATTCTGGATCTTCAATTTATCATTTTACATTCAAATTTTTAATGTGAGTTTACTTTTAATCAATAGCAATGTACTCATTGGTTGCCGGCGAAACATGGTCAGAAGCTATGAGATCGTCAGATTTTGACCGACAGTTAGTCCACTTTTAGTCGGAACTTAGACACCCGCGGCTTTTGATTTGAGTTCAGTCGGACTGGTGGGAGCTGCTTGAACATCATGGCCGCGGCTTGAGTATTTTTTGATTGAAAGCTAGGTAGCTTCCAGCTTCTGATCAGAGGTTTCACAACTTCTTGCCTGGCAATTGTCGATTTTTGCCTAAATTATCTATTCATTCATTTACTGTTCAAAATAGGGTAACAACAGCATAGTATAGCACCCTGGGAAGTGCCCTCTTGAAAGGACTTCGATCAAAAATTACCAGTGACAGCCTATTGAATTTTGATCAGAAATGCCTAATTCAGTATTGAATTGTAATTTTTTCAGATCTTCATATCTTCATATTCCTTTCATAGTCACGTCATTAATATATACTCAATGGATTTAATTTATTTATTCATCGAAGGGTAGTCATACCACTGACACGTGAAGGATGGATTAAAATGGATAATAGGATGGATTAAAATGGATAAGCAGCTTTTTATCTGAGATTAGTCGGACTGGTCAGAGGTGGGAGCTGCTTGAACAGTATGGCCGGGGCTTGAGCAACTGTTGATTGAAAGTTACGTAGTTGCCAGCTTCTGATCAGAGGTGCCCCTCTGAGAGACTTTGACAAAAAGTTGCCGGTGACATAAGAGTAAATTTTTTGACAGAACTGTCTAAGAAAGTATGGAATTATCATTTTTCAGATCTTCATATCTTCATATTCCTCTCATAGTCACGTCACATATTTACTGAATGGATTATTTTTCAATATATCAATGTGAGTTTTTATGATTCGTAGTAACAGAAAGTTTGGTATAGTAGTAACTTCGAAAAATTGAAAAAAGAATTTTTTTTTTGCCTGTCTAATATACAGTTTTCGAAAAACTATCATATTTAATCACTCCACGCATACTCACCTCATTTCTTATTCGATACTTTTGTGGTTAAGGATCTAAACTGATTATTTTCAATTTTAATTTGTTCATCAATGTGAGTTTTATTTTTGATTGATAGGTTTACAAAGTTCTTGACAGAACTGCCTAAAACAGTTGAATTATCTTTTTTTCAGATAATCATCTCATAGTTACTCAGACTTCTCTGGTTTTGGAGGTCGCAACTCGATTATTTTCAAATTTTTTTCAAGGTGAGTATTTTCAACACTTTCATAGGGGGTGGGACTGGAAACATAGTTCAAAAGGTAATTGATTCTAAGCCTAATGGTTTCAGGATCACACCGATGGAAACAATGATAATGAATTGGATAAAGGACGAGATGATGGATCACAACAAGACAAAGATGATGCTGAAACGGATAACAACACGGATCAGGTACGTTAGAGTTCTTAGAAAATAAAACTCAATTTTGGGTTCACAATTTCAATGTTAGTTATTCACACAAACTAAACATTACAGGGAAACGAGGAAGTTGAGGAGTCAGAAGGAACAGGAGGATCGGCACCGAATGGAGAAGGAGGATCAGAGAGCCTGAAGGACAATGGAGAGGAAACATCTAACGCTTCACTGGTACAACCAAAGGTTGCCATCCCGAAACAAAAGACGTTCACCTTGGAGAATCTCCAACAGCTACTGGAAACCAGGAATATCTTGGGACTCCTGGAGAGAATCAATGAGAACCTGGCCAAACTTGCTCCATTCTTCTCTGGACCAGGGATCAAGGAGATGTCGGAAATCCTCTCGGAACTGGAGAACGCGGAGAGCAAAAACGAATTCAGAGGGACGTGTCTGCCAAGGCGATGAAGATGGACGGCGAGCTGTACAAGCCTGTAATTTTCTAACCAATTTTTTCACGTAAAGTAACTATTTTGTTTTAGAAAAACCTGCTCCACACCGATGAAACCGTATTCTACGTTCGTTCATTTGTGCATTATGAAACAACAGCAAATGATGTCCGAGTTGAAGAAAATTTGAAAGAGAAGATTGGGAAGAATGCGGAGAACTTGAGATGCTTTGTTGGAAGTAAGTTTAGAAGGATCAATGCATTAAAAAGGCGTTTTCTTTCAGCACGGCTCCTACTCGACAGCTATCAAACACAAGAGAGCGACATCTGGGAGCACTGTCTGGTGCATGTGATCGAGGCAGATTTTTTGATAATTCCATTTCTTTGAATAAAATAGAATTGATATATAAATTTCGTCTTTTCTTTTTTCCCTGATTTCAGTTGCAATTTATGCACTGTGCGATATTTTGTAAACAATTTTCAGTACTGAACTCAAATCCATAAAATCCTCAAAACCTGGTCATGATTATACTTTTCTGAACCGTCTCGATATGCTGAATTCAAAAATTACCGATTTCAGAATTTTCGGTTCGAAACTAGCTGAAAAACGTTGAAATTTGAATTTTGATAGAAAACTCAAAAACCAAAAAATCCTCAAAACATGGTCATGATTATACTTTTCTGAACCGTCTCGATATGCTGAATTCAAAAATTACCGATTTCAGAATTTTCGGTTCAAAACTAGCTGAAAAACGTAAAAAATCGAATTTTAAGACAAAACTGAAAAACCGAAAAATTCTTCAAAACCTGGTCATGATTATACTTTTTTGAACCGTCTCGATATGCTGAATTCAAAAAATACCGATTTCAGAATTTTTGGTTCGAAACTATCCGAAAAACGTTAAAAATCAAATTTTGAGAAAAAACTGAAAAACCGAAAACTTCTTCAAAACCTGGTCATGATTATATTTTTCTGAACCGCCTCGATATGCTGAATTCAAAAAATATCAATTTCAGAATTTTCGGTTAGAAACTAGCCGAAAAACGTTAAAAATCGAATTTTAAGACAAAACTGAAAAACCGAAAAATTCCTCAAAATCTGGTCATGAATATACTTTTTTGAACCGTCTCGATATGCTGAATTCAAAAATTACCGATTTCAGAATTTTCGGTTTACAACTAGATAAAAAACGGTGAAATTTGAATTTTGATAAAAAACTTAAAAACCATAAAATCCTCAAAACCTGGTCATGATCATACTTTTCTGAACCGTCTCGATATGCTGAATTCAGAAAATATCAATTTCAGAATTTTTTTTTCGGAACTAGCCGAAAAACGTTAAAAATCGAATTTTGAGAAAAAACTGAAAAACCGAAAACTTCTTCAAAACCTGGTCATGATACTATTTTTCTGAACCGCCTCGATATGCTGAATTCAGAAAATATCAATTTCAGAATTTTCTTTTCGAAACTAGCCGAAAAACGTTAAAAATCGAATTTTGATAAAAAACTGAAAAACCGAAAACTTCTCCAAAACCTGGTCATGATTATATTTTTCTGAACCGCCTCGATATGCTGAATTCAGAAAATATCAATTTCAGAATTTTCTTTTCGAAACTAGCCGAAAAACGTTAAAAATCGAATTTTGATAAAAAACTGAAAAACCGAAAACTTCTTCAAAACCTGGTCATGATCATACTTCTCTGAACCGTCTCGATATGCTGAATTCAAAAATTACCGATTTCAGAATTTTCGGTTCAAAACTAGCTGAAAAACGTTAAAATCGAATTTTAAGACAAAACTGAAAAACCTAAAAATTCCTCAAAATCTGGTCATGATTATATTTTTTTGAACCGCCTCGATATGCTGAATTCAGAAAATATCAATTTCAGAATTTTCGGTTCGAAACTAGCTGAAAAACGTTAAAATCGAATTTTAAGACAAAACTGAAAAACCTAAAAATTCCTCAAAATCTGGTCATGATTATATTTTTTTGAACCGCCTCGATATGCTGAATTCAAAAATTACCGATTTCAGAATTTTCGGTTTACAACTAGATGAAAAATGTTAAAATTTGAATTTTGATAAAAAACTTAAAAACCATAAAATCCTCAAAACCTGGTCATGATCATACTTTTCTGAACCGTCTCGATATGCTGAATTCAGAAAATATCAATTTCAGAATTTTCGGTTCGATTAAAAATCGAATTTTAAGACAAAACTGAAAAACCAAAAAATTCCTCAAAATCTGGTCATGATTATATTTTTTTGAACCGCCTCGATATGCTGAATTCAGAAAATATCAATTTCAGAATTTTCGGTTCGAAACTAGCCGAAAAACGTTAAAAATCGAATTTTAAGACAAAACTGAAAAACCAAAAAATTCCTCAAAATCTGGTCATGATTATATTTTTTTGAACCGCCTCGATATGCTGAATTCAGAAAATATCAATTTCAGAATTTTCGGTTCGAAACTAGCCGAAAAACGTTAAAAATCGAATTTTGAGAAAAAACTGAAAAACCGAAAACTTCTTCGAAACCTGGTCATGATTATACTCTTCTGAACCGTCTCGATATGCTGAATTCAAAAATTACCGATTTCAGAATTTTCGGTTCAAAACTAGCTGAAATCCGTTAAAAGTTGAATTTTAAGACAAAACTGAAAAACCGAAAAATTCCTCAAAACCTGGTCATGATTATACTTTTCTGAACCGTCTCGATATGCTGAATTCAAAAAATACCGATTTCAGAATTTTCGGTTCAAAACTAGCTGAAAAACGTTAAAAATTGAATTTTGAGACAAAACTGAAAAACCGAAAAATTCCTCAAAACCTGGTCATGATAATACTTTTCTGAACCGTCTCGATATGCTGAATTTAAAAATTACCGATTTCAGAATTTTCGGTTCAAAACTAGCTGAAAAACGTTAAAATCGAATTTTAAGACAAAACTGAAAAACCTAAAAATTCCTCAAAACCTGGTCATGATAATACTTTTTTGAACCGTCTCGATATGCTGAATTCAAAAATTACCGATTTCAGAATTTTCGGTTCAAAACTAGCTGAAAAACGTTAAAATTGAATTTTAAGACAAAACTGAAAAACCTAAAAATTCCTCAAAACCTGGTCATGATTATACTTTTCTGAACCGTCTCGATATGCTGAATTCAAAAGTTACCGATTTCAGAATTTTCGGTTCAAAACTAGCTGAAAAACGTTAAAATCGAATTTTAAGACAAAACTGAAAAACCTAAAAAATCCTCAAAACCTGGTCATGATTATATTTTTCTGAACCGTCTCGGAATGCTGAAATAAAAAAAATACCCATTTCAGAATTTTAGGTTCAAAACTAGCTGAAAAACGTTGAAACTTGAATTTTGATAAAAAACTCAAAATCCATAATATCCTCAAAACCTGGTCATGATTATACTTTTCTGAACCGTCTCGATATGCTGAATTCAGGAAATACCAATTTGCCAGAATTTTAGGTTCAAAACTAGCTGAAAAAAAGGTGAAATTTGAAATTCCAGTACTAAGCTCAAATCCATAAAATTCTCAGAACCTGGTCATGGGACCCATGGAAATACCCGGGGCCCTTGGAAATATCCAGGACTCTTATATTGGATAAGGGTCTTGTCTTAGTAACCGAAATAAAAATATAAAATATGCGGGACTCAAAAAAACTTTTACGGGACTTGCAAAAAATTTTCCGTGATTCAACCTATTCGATTTATTGCTCTGAAAAGCTTTTTTGTTATGTTTGTTTTGATGGCTTCTTTGTTTTGAAGCCTGTTTTGAAGGTACTGATTAAACCCTCGAAAGACTAATTAAGCCCTCGAAAGCGTAAAACACCACTATTGAACCAAACTCAGGAAACACACAGCCCAGGCGGAATGATTTGGAGCAAAAGTCGATTCGGATGAGTCCCGAAAAATATTTTTTCAGCCCCGGAAAAAGTTTTTTCTTGAAGTCAGGATCTATTAATTGATTGACCCGTTCATTTTTTTTATTTAACCCGTTCATTTGTTTATTTGACCCGTTCTTTTTTTTCGACCCGTTCATTTTTCGTTTGACCTGTTCTTTCCGAACAGAGCCCTCTTCCCTTCCCGTTGTCCCTTCCCTGTTGTTCTATTCTTCTCCCCCCTTTTCTCTCTGCCCCTCAGTGGGAGGTCAGTTGATGTTCTTTTCCTATATGTGTCCCTTTGCTTGTCTCCGTCTCTTCAGCCTCCTGTTGTATCTCGCCCACTTATTTGACAGGCCATCCTATTCGTCTGCCCCAACCACATTTATTCCCCCTTTGGCCCCTCGTTGGGGCCTCTTCGTCTATTGATTTTCTATAATTGTACTATATTTATCAATGGCTTTTTTTTGACTATCCAGTTAGATGGTCTCTGCCGACCTGATTATTTTGAATTTTATATTGCAACAAGTGAGTTTTTTTCTGTTGTTTGGGGCCTTTTTGGGGCAAAAACTTCAATATTTATAGGGAAATTAGTCAAATAGTTGATTAAATTTTTATCCGAATACTCAGGCCAGCATTTCCTTGTAAATTTGGCATGACTCAACATTGAAAAGTGGTTTTTTTTTTCGAATTATGGTTAGTTGGATCTATTGATACCATTTTTGATGCGTCAGCGCAAAAACTGGCCAAGATACGGTTAGACCTACCAAATTTAAAGGCGCATAGGTAGATCACGAATTGAAATTGCTCCAAACCCAGTCATGATTATACTCATTCGAATCGTCTTGACATGCTGAATTCAAAAATCACTATTTCGGAACTTAACTCTCAAAACCGACGGAGATAAAATTCAAAATAAGTTTTACAGATCGTATCGGTCACAAACGTTCGTATGAACCTGCTGTTGTGAATTCAAAGTTCCCAAAACACGAGCACGTGAATGGTAAGTAATTCATCTATTCGACCCTTTTAATCTCTTTTTATTGAAATTTTTTAGTTGCGATGGCCAGTGAAACCATCTCAGTCGCAAAAAGCAGTATGTTAAGAAATTTGAAATATCTGATTGTGACTGCTCGTATCGCCAAAAGCGAGGTTGATGGAAGAATGAGCATGAGTTGGAGAAGAAATGATGGGAGGAGCAAGCTGTGGGAAGTGCACCTAGCGATGGATCTGGATCTTCGTCGTCAGCCGCGCCATCAGCTTCATCAACTCGTAAGTCCTTTGTTTTAGGCACACCCAGTGCTGTATGTTCAGAAAAATAATCCTTTTCTCGTTCCTTCCCCTTGTCTCACTTGTACCTATCATCGAAACGTTTCAGCTGATATGTCACCAAAGCCAGATGAACGAAAAGTCTCCGATGAGGTGAGGAGAGCGATTCTGAAGAATTGTGAAAGCTTCCCTGCCCAATCTGAAGCCAACAAGGCACCTTGAAGAGTTCCAAGCACTCTGTGAGCTGGTAAATGAAGAGTTTCCCAAAGAACAGCACATAAATGGTAAGTGATTCAGGCGTATTCTACTTTAAGTTTCTTAATTGAGATATTTCAGTTGAAACAGCCGCCGAGGTCATCTCAAACGCAAAAACCACGTTGACGAGGAAATTGAAATACCTGATTCAGCATCATCGCAAGAAATTCTGATAATTTAGTTTGTTTGAATAAAATTGAATTGAATTATCCATCTTGTCTTTTCTTTTTTTTCCTGATTTCAGTTGCAATTCTTGCACTGTGCGATACTTTTACCTCTTCATTATTTCAGCTTTTCTAATACACACTTTTCAGAAAATCGTCATGTTTATACATCTCATATACTATGGATTGTCTTCAATTTTGGATGTTTATTTATCAATGTGAGTTTTTTTTAATGATTAGTAGTAGCAGAAAGTTTCATACAATAGTAACCTTTAAAAAATGTGGAAGCTTATAACCGGACCATTTTCTCAACATATATAATCAAAGTTTTTCAGAAAACCGTCATACTTTAATCACTTCATGTATACTCACCTTGTATTTTATTCAATTTTGGGTCTTCAATCGATTGTTTTGAACTTTTGTGTTTCAATGTGAGTTCATTTTTGACTAGTTGGGGATTACTCGGTTGTTGCTGGCAAATTCTGGTTGGAAATCAGGAGATCGTTATTTTTGACCACCAATTAGTCCACTCCAGTCGGAATTTGAGTACCCTCATCTTTGATCTGAATTTAGTCAGGTTTTGGTCAAGCGTTTGTCGGAACTTTTGGTTGGAAGCTAGGGTCTGTCAGCTTTATATCAGAAGTTTCGCAACTTCTAGTGGAACGACTTTTGCTTGTGTCATGACCGGAATCTGACAGCCTTTGATCAGAAGTTGCCGTGGACAACCGAGTGAATTTTATCGATAGAACTGCCTTGAAAAAACAGAATTACTAATTTTCAGATCCACATATCTTCATATCCTCTTCATAGTAACATAATATCTATATAATCAATGGATTATTTCAAAGATTGAATTTTTATCAATCAATGTGAGTTTTTATTCATGACTTCATGACAGTTGTAGTAGGAAGTTTCCTTTGAAAAATAGCTACTTCCTACTTAAACATTTTCTCAGCATATCTAATTCGTATTTTTCAGAAAAACCTTCATGTTTATTCACATCATGCCTATTCACCTCGTATTTTATTCAATTCTGGGTCTTCAATCGATTATTTTCAGTTTTTTATCATTCAATGTGAGTTCATCTTCAATTAGTAGGAAAATACTCGGTTGTTGCTGGCGTATGGTTGGAAGTCAGGAGATCGTCAAATTTCAACCCACATTTAGTTTACCTTTTTGTTCGGAATTTAGGTACCCAGCTTATAATCTGAGTTTAGTCGGGTTTGGGTCAGACCTTGGTGTTGTTTCAATAATATGGCCGGATCTTGAACCACTTTCGATTGGAAGCTAGGAACTGTCAGTTTTTGATCAGAGGTTTCACAACTTCTCTACGGACGATTTTCTGCTTTTGCTTGTGTCTTCCCCTCTCCTTGTTTGAAACTGATAGCTTCCGACCAAAAGTTGCCGGCGACACCAGAGTAACTTTTCGAGAGAACTGCCTGAAAAAGCATGGAATTATCATTTTTCAGATTTTCTTATTCCCCTGATGATTACATCATTAATATATATTCTTATTAATCGATGTGAGTTTTTTCTGATGATTAGTAGTAACAGAAAGTTTCGTTTTTTGCAGATCATATCTTCATATTCCCCTTTTAGTCACATCATATCAACATATACAACGGATTATTTTAATTTCGAATATTTAGTTCATCAATGTGAGTTTTCTCATGATTAGTAGTTTTACTAACTATTTTTCCAGCTTATCTGATTCACATTTTCCAAAAAACCTTCATATTTAATCACTCTACGCATATCCACTTCATGTTTTACTCTATTCTATTCTGGTCAAGGATCTCAATGGATAATTTTTAATTCTGAAATTTTAATTTATCATTGTGAGTTTTTCAAACAAAAGTAACCTGAAAGAAAATCGAGAGTTTTCTTCTAACTATTTTTTCCAGCTTATCTAATGCACATTTTTCAGAAAACCTTCATATATAATCACTCCATGTATATTCATTAATCTTCTGACTATCCGATAGATGGTCTCTAATTTGATTATTTTTAAGTGAGTTTTTTTTCTTAACTTCGGTAGTGTTTCGGGCAAAAATTTGGGTAATCAAGAGTAAATTAGTCGGCTAATAGGCTGAATTCTTACCCGATTACTTAGGCCAGCAGATTCTCGTGAACTAATTGGTTCATTATTAAAACAGGCTTAATAAACACAACAAAAGAGTTTTTTAGGACACAAAATCAAATGGAATGAGTCCTGTAAAAAATTTATTGAGTCCCGGAATAGTTGTTTTGGGTCCCGAGCAGAAGTGTGCGAAAAATTTTCGAAAACTATTTATTCCGGTTTTTTCGGTGAAAATATTTTCGCCTTTTTAAACCGATAAATTTTTCCGGCGAAACTTTTTGCCATTTGATACCGAAAAAACAGAAGAAAAACCGAGAAAAAAACTTCGAAAAAAACGTCAAAAAAACTTGTTTTTACCGCCTTTTCACCCATTTTTCCTTAAAAAAAAACCGAAAAAATTCGAAAAAAAAATTTGAAAAATTCCGAAAAATCTTTTTTCGATTTATTTTCGCGCTAAAAAATTCGAAAAATTTTTTTTTCAATTTTTTCCGGTCCGAGATTTTTTTCGATTTTATTCGGAATTTTTTTCCGCACAGCCCTGTTCCCGAGTATTTTTAGTAATATTTTGAGTCCAGAGATATTTCAGGAAAATTAATCTCTAAAGGAGAGTAAATACTCGGTTATTAAATTGGAGCCAAATCCTTCATCTTTTCTAAAATATCCTCATTTCAGACTCGACCTATTTCTATCGGAAGCCCGAAGACAAGTTGTACTTCCGGAGTGGAATTTTGAATTTCAGTGCTGTCTGATAAGTTCCAACTCCTATTTCTCAATCGCTTGCACCCATTTCCATATAAGAGTCTTTATTGAGAACATCGAAAACATTGGAAAGACCGTTGGAATCGTCAAAAAACTGAGAATTAGAGAATTGTTCGTTCCTGTAGTCACCGTTGAGTACGGAATAGAGCCGAAGATTCTCACTTCTTGGAATGACAAGGCATCTGGTATGAATGCGATTTTGGATTGTTTCAAGAGTAACTTCGACTGAGATTGATTCGAGAACCATAAGGCCAGTCGTCAACCATATCAACTCCACTCATACACTTGTTATAAATGTGGCTCTTCTCCATCACTTTCGGACGATGACTTCAAATTCATTCTGAAAAACGTTTCGGCAACAGAATATTTCGTTTCTCAGTTGAACCTCCCTCAAAACTTTGGATACGATGGAAACATTCTGGCCAAAAGAGTACGAATCTGGACTGGCAAGTGGCTAAAGCTCCATAATCTCCTGATGAGACCAAAAATGAAGAAATTTATGCGCACGGAACAAACTATACATTTTTTTTTGATGGAAGTACACGATAACTAAGAGTGATGTTAACGTAACTTATGTCTTTTATCCTTATCAATTGTACATCTTTCATACTCATGGTTGTAAATTTTTCTCTAATTTGTTTCTCATAAATATGTTTCTGTAGTTTGTTTTGAACAAGATGAACTAGATACTTACAAACAGAAATTATGATTCTTTCAAATAAACTTTATCGTTCATCAAGACCTTGTATTCCATTGTTTTCAAAATGATAAATAATGTGCCAAAAAAACATTTTTTTTCGAAAATTTTGTTATGAAAAAATTCGAAAAACGTTTTTTGGATTTTTCAGGACGAAAAAAAAAACGAAAAATGATTTTTCGGGTTTTTTTTCGATTTTCTGGAAAAAACTTTTTTCATCAAAAAACATTTCGTCAAAAACTTTTTTGGAAAAAAAGGCGAACCATTTTTTTCCAAAAAAAAAAACGAAAATTTTTTGTACATTCCTAGTCGGAATATTCGTGGTTTTTCCACTTTTCAGGTGCCCGTCTCGAGTCTATCCAACTTTTTGTCCCCTGCTTGGGGATATTCAGTTTGCCAACCCCTCTGTCAGGTCCATCCAATTCAAGTAGAACCGGAGTCAAAATCAAAATTTGCTGAAAGAGGAAGAGACGCAGTGTTTTATAGCTCCCTCCCCTCCCCGTTGTCGTTTCCGCTGGCTGTTCTATACTTTTCACCCGTCTCTTTCTGCCCCTCAGTGGAGGGTCGGTCGTCATTCTTTCCCTACGTGTATGTTCATTCTGCTTGTCCGCGTCTCCTCAGCTTCCTGTTGTATCTCGCCCTTTTGTGCGGCAAGACCACCCTTCTCGTCTTCCCCATTCACATATGTTTCCCTTTGGCCCCTTGTTGGGGCCGCTTTGTCTATTGATTTTCGGTAATTGAACTATATTTATTAATGGCATTTTCTGACTATCTGATGGATGGGCTCTGCCGAACTGATTATTTTTAATTTTAAGCATTGAAAAGTGAGTTTTTTTCTCTGTTTTCGCGGGCTTTTTGGGGCAAAAACTTCGATAATCATGACGAAATAAGTTGAATAGTTGGCTAAATTTCCACCTGATTAGTCTGACCAGCTGTTTCTTGAAAAACTAGGATGATTCATACTTGAAAACTTGTTTTTTTTTTTGTTCAAAAAATTGATTATTTGTGTTGAATTCCGCATTTTTTGAATTTCTATCAACGGTTTTCTATCAGAACGTTGATGCTTTGGTTTAAATTCCTATTCCTACAACTCTTATCCATTTCCCGGGTATTTATGTTTTTCTTCGGGACTGAAATAAATACCCAAGATTCCAAAAATAAAACCGGGACCCTGAAGTAATATACGAGACTCATCGGATAATGGACTCCTTTCCAAAAGATTTTGAGAAACACCCGAGACTCGTTAAAAATTTTCCGGGACTCGTTCAAATTGATATTTTCTCCAAATATTGTCTGTTTTGCATGTGAGACCATGCGACGGCCCAAAAATACCGAAAGTTAATTTCAAAAATAAAAAGAAAAATTTTCAGATCGTTGAAAAGGAAGTCAATGAGCACAAGTTCGATCGGCTGGTGAACGAGTTCAATGGACTCTCCGATGCTTATTCAGAGCTGCAGAACGGTCAGTTTGTTTGAAATTCACTAATAAGGCTTTTGAAGGGGGTGGGAACTCTCATGCGAAGAGGAACTTTAAGGGGAAAAAAGGGCGTAGTGTCTTATAGGTAATCCTTGTCGGAGCGCTTTCTCGGTCGCATAGCGCAGTCGGTAGCGATTTTGGTGATCTGTCACACTGACCCCAGGTTCAACCCCACCAGAGGTACTTATATTTGTAATTTCAACGAAAATGTTTTTTTTTTGAGTTCCCTCCTCTTTTAAGCTTTGAAAAAAAATAAAAATCGGCTGATTTTGGCTGGAAATCACTGATTTTCGGGGACATTTTTCGCGAGTTTACATGGTTTTTTCTTGAAAAAGTTTGAAAGTTCTTTTGACAGCTTTTGATTTCTGAAATTTCGGCGGAAAAATTGTTTAAAATTATGAAAAAATCGTTTTTATTCTTATGTCGAGCGACCGGAAAACATGGTTTTATAGTTATGGCTAACCGACAGGTTTCAGTACTAAAACTTTGGAGCACTGTAACTCAGCTTCTCTCTCTTGTCGAATGTGCAAAAATGAATTTTTTTCAGAAATGAATCTCAAGGAAAGAAATGAAGAGCTGGAACTTCAAAATGCCATCTGGATCCCAAAGGCGAGGAGTTGATTAAGAGAGTGGAACGACAGAATTGGATGAGGGACCGCCAGAGAATGGTTGATGATATGGTGAAGGATCGTGCCGATTGGAAGGAGGAAAGGATAAGAGAGAGGAATGAGATTGCGGTGGAGAAGAAGAAGATGGCGGAGGATCAAAAGGAGCTTTAGAAGAAAATGAAGAAGAGGGAGAAACAAGTGCAAACCGATCCAGTGCACTTTGGCGCTCAACAGTTGGAGAAAGATTAGAAGGAGCAAGAAGAAGCAAAGGAGATCAAGATCGATGAGCTGGTAGCCCATGTTAGGGCGATTTCCGACGCCTATTCAAGGCTTCAAAACAGTGTGTTTGTTCAACGCTATACTTAAAATTGAATTCGTTTTTTTTAGATAACCGCGGACAGCAGAATTGGGTGAGGAAGCTTCAAAGAATGGTGGACGGGCTGCAGAAGGATTGTACCGAGTGGAAGAAGGAAAAGATAAGAGAAAGAAAGGAAATTGAGGTGGAGAAGAAGAAGATGGAAGAAGATCAACGAGAGTTTTAGAAGAAAAAGAAGCAGTTGGCAGCTGATCGAGCTCAATTTGACGCGGATCAAACTCAAGTCGAGTGTAAGTTTTGGCATGATTTGAATCACTTTAAGATTGGTAACCCATGTTTGAACATATAAATACGGAGTAGCTGGCACTTTCCATAACTTACCAAGTACTTTTTCAGCCTTATCGGAGAAGAACCGCCAACTCACCGAGAGAGAAAGAGACGTTTTGAATGAGGTGGATGAAGCTCTAGGAAGGATTCGTGCGGAACATACTCCATAATTTTTTGATAATTTTTATTCATTCAATAAAATATATATTGAATTATACATTTTGTCCTTTATTTTTCCTACTGATTTCAGTTGCAATTTTGCACTGTGCAATATTTTGAAAGCATTTCACCTCTTCATTATTTCAGCTTTTCTAATACACATTTTTCAGAAAACTTCATGTCTACTCACTTCATGTCTACTCAAATAATATCTACATATGCAATGGGTTATTTTCATTTTCGGATCTTTATTTATCATTGTGAGTATTTCTATCATTGGTAGTAATAAGAAGTACAGTAGCAACCTGAAAAAATTTGAAAGCTTTCTACTATTTTTCAGCCTGGTTAATTCACATTTTTCAGAAAACCGTCATGTATATTCACTTCATGCATACTCAACTTGTATTTAATTCAATTCTGGGTCTTCAAACAATTATTTCGAATTTTTTATTTTTTATTGTGAGTTTATTTTCAAATATTAGGAATATGCTCAATTGTCGCAGGCAAATTCTGGTCGGAAGTGAGCGGATTCTGACCGACAGTTAGTCAACTTTCGGTCAGAATTCGAGTACCCGCAGTTTTTTTGTGAGGCCGTATTTATGAACTTTTTCTGGAAAAAAATAGAGTGCTAATATCATTTTCCGCGAAAAATTAACACTGCTTTTTCTCTGGGAAAACCTTCATGAATGCGGACTCTGAATTTAGACGGAGATTGGTACGACTTTGGAACTGCTTGAAAAACAAGGCCAAACCTTGAGCAACTTTTGTTTGGGAGCATGAGGGATGTCAGCTTCTGATCAGAGGAGGTTTCACAACTTCTTGTCTGACAATTGTAGGCTTTTGCTTATGTTTTGGCCGGAATCTGATGTCCTTCGACTAGAACCTGGCTAATTCACATTTTTCAGAAAACCGTCATGTATATTCACTTCATGCATACTCAACTTGTATTTTATTCAATTCTGGGTCTTCAAACAATTATTTCGAATTTTTTAATTTTTTATTGTGAGTTTATTTTCAAATATTAGAAATATGCTCAATTGTCGCCGGCAATTCCTGGTCGGAAGTAAGCAGATTATGACCGAGAGCTAGTCAACTTTTGGTCAGAATTTAAGTACCCGCAGTTTTTGATCTGAGTTTTATCGGATTTTGGTCAGACCTTGGAACTGCTCGAATGATAGGGCTGGAACTTGGCAACTTTTGGTTGGAAGCTAGGGGCTGTCAGCTCCTGATCAGAGGTTGCACAAATTCTTATCTGACAGTTTTCGGATTTTGCTTATGTTTTGTCCTGATTCTGATAGCCTTCGACCAGAATTGGCCGGCGACAACCAAGTAAATTCCTTGACAGAACTGCCTAAAATAACATTGAACTGCCATTTTTCAGATCTTTATATCTTCATATTCTTATCATAGTCACATCATACATTTATATTCAATGGATTGTTTCCAATTTCTTAATGTGAGTTTTTTAATGATCAGTATCGACAGAAATCAGCTCATCTAATTAATATTTTTCAGAAAACCTTCATATTTTATCATTTCACGCATACTCACCTCATTTCTTATTCAAGTTCTCTGTGCTTAAGGATATCAATGGATTATTTTCAAATTTTCTTCATTTATCGACGTGAGTTTTTTTTAATTAGTAGAAATCCTGACAGAATCGCCTAGAACAATATTGAACTTTCATTTTTTCAGACTATCATAATCATTTCACAGTTACTCGGACTTCCCTGGTTTTGGAGGTCCATCTCTCTCGATTATTTTTGAATTTTTTTCTCTAAAAGTGAGTAAGTTTTTTCAACAGTTCCATTGACAGCACAAGTCTTTCAATGTAATAATTGTTGTAGATCCAATCTAGCTTGGAAGACAACTGTGTTGAAGTTGTGAATCCAGCTTCTGAGAGTCCGGTTGATGATCCTGCTCCATCAGAACCTGCTCAAAACTCTTCTCAATCCAATGGGTCTTCCAATGATGACCAAATGATCGAAGAAAATCGACATGAAGAGGAGGAAGAAGAAGATCTGCTACTGTCTTCTGTGAGCAGCAGGCCACTTGTCAAATCATCTCCAGTAAGCAACGACACAGATGATGAGGAGCTGTCAACACAGAAAACGTGATGCATCAAGAAGCGGTGAAAGAAGCCTTCATCAGCGCGATCAAGATCCAGTTCAAAGGAGTGGAGGAGACAAGCATGGGACACTTCCACAAGCGAGTGTACAATGGAAGCTGGCCGCTCGATATTTATAATTTAAAAAAAAAATAATTTTACTTAACTTAATGAAATAGAATTGATTTATACATTTTGTCCTTTATTTTTCTTTCTGATTACAGTTGCAATTTTTGCACTGTGCAATACTTTGAATTTTTTCACCTAACCATTTTTTCAGGCTTTCTAATACACATTTTTTCAGAAAACCGTCATGTTTATTCATATCATGTCTACTCACTATTATCTGCGTGTTCAATGGACTATTTTCAAATTGCCAACTTGAGTTTTTTCTCATGATTTGTAGCCTTAGCAAGGCTCGTACAGTAGTAACCTTAAACAATGTTGATGCTTTTAACCTAATCACTTTTCAGCATATCTAATACACATTTTCCAGAAAAACCTTCATGCTTAACCACGTCATGTATATTCAATTTGTATTTTATTCAATTCTGGGTCTTCAATCGACTATTTCAAACTTCTTATTGTTCAATGTGAGTTTATTTTCAAATATTAGGAATACGCTCAATTGTCGCCGGCAATTCCTGGTCGGAAGTAAACAGATTCTGACCGAGAAGTAGTCAACTTTTGATCAGAATTTAAGTACCCGCAGTTTGTGATCTGAGTTTAGATGGATTCGGGTCAGTTTGTGGGGTCAGAAGCTAGGGGCTGTCAGCTTCTGATAAGAAGTTCCACAACTTCTTGTCTGACTATTTTCGGCTTTTGTTTATTTTTTGGCCTAAATCTGATAGCCTTCGGATAGAATCTGCCGGCGACGACCGAGTAAATTATTTGACTGAAATGCCTAAAACATCATAAAATTGTCATTTTTCAGATCTTCATATCTTCATATTCCTACCATAGTCACATCATATATTTATATTCAATGAATTATTTTTACTTTATCAATGTGAGTTTTCTCTAAAGATTAGTAGTAACGGAAAGTTTCGTACAATAGTAACCTGGAAAAAATTTGAAAGCTTTCTACTAACTCATTTTTCAGCTTATTTAATTCAAATTTTCAGAAAACCTTCATATATAATCACTACACGCATACTCACCTCATTTCTCATTTAATGCTTCTGCGATTATGGATCTCAATGGATTATTTTGAAATTTTCTTAATTTATCGACGTGAGTTTTTTTTCAATTAGTTGAAATCTTGACAGAATCGCCTAGAACAGTATTGAATTATCATTTTTTCAGAACATCGTAATCATTTCACAGTTACTCAGACTTCCCTGGTTTCGGAGGTCCCACTCTCTCGATTATTTTTGAATTTTTTCTCAATCTTGTGCACGCAGTCGGACTTCAGCTGCCAACAATGCTCAATATTGGACTCTCACCGGATGTCGTGGCAAGAACGCTGGCAAACTTCAATTTCGGCGCTGGTGAGTTAAATGTTCAGACGGGGAACGACCATTGCAACGTAATAGGGCACCCACGATTAAAATTTTGATAAGATTGGGCAATTGAGCCCATCGGCTAGTTTTAACGAAAACTGAAAGCAAGTAGTTTTATTTTCAAATTTGCATTTCATAGAGCGCTGCGAGAATAATTTCGAAGTGCTCAATTAATACAAGCTATTTAAAAAATCAATTGTTCCAGCTCCAGCCTGCACACTACCCAGCACATCACAACAGCCACCAACACGGAATCGGATGAAGAGCTTCAGACTACTGGAATGATTGATGTCTGCCTCTCTACTATTCTAACTCTCCTGCGATCAAAGAAACTAGGAATCTGGATGCAGTCCGAGGACAACTGGGCTCGGCCACCCTGGAAACGGATCGCCGTCAACTCCAACAGAGCCTGGATCAGCTTAAGCATGCCCAACAATCCTCCAGTGCTCAGCAACGCCAAATGGAAGAACATCTTGCCAATGGTCGAGCTGAACTGGAAGCGGAGCGCCGCCAACTACAACAGAGCCAGGATCAGCTCAGGGTTGCTCAACAATCCATCAATGCTCATCAACGCCAAGTGGACGAAGACCGTATACTTCGTGTTGAAAAGCGAACAAATCTCTTTGCTGGTCGATATAAATTAGCTACTCGAGAACACCAGTTCAAACAAGACTGTGAGAAGTTGACTGTGGACCAAGGAAAATTTCAAGCAGGCCAGAATAAACTTGCCGCTTCTTGATAATTGTATCTCATTGAATAAAATAGAGTTGAATTATACATTTTGTCCTTTCTTTGTTCTCCTGATTTCAGTTGCAACTCTTGCACTGTGCGATATTTTGAAAGCATTTTACCTCATCATTATATTATTCCTGCTTTTCTAATACACACTTTTCAGAAAACCGTCACATTTATACACTTCATGCCTATTCACACCATATGTACATATTCAATGGGTTATTTTCAATTTTGAATCTTCATTTATCAATGTGAGTTTTTTTTCATGAATGGTAGCAATAGAAAATTTAATGCTTACTACCTAACCACTTTTCAGCATATCTAATTCACTTTTTTTCAGAAAAATCATATATTTCTACCCACGTCATGCATACTTAACTCGTATTTTATTCAATTTGGGGTCTTCAATCAATTAATCTAAATCTTAAAATTTTCAATGTGAGTTTATTTTCAATACACACTTTTCAGAAAACACTCTGTTTTTCAGGTTAAACCTACAATGTACATATTCCTATATTCAACTAATATTCTCTTCATATTTTAATCCCCATCTTCATTCTGATCCTTTGGCTTTATGGGTCTACACTGATTTGATTTTTCTGAAGTTTTTTGAAGTGAGTGTTTTTTTTTTCAAATTTTTTGTAGATATCTTAGGAATTTTTCGAGAAAAGCTTGTAGGATTTATCCGAACTTTGAATTTTTCCAGATTGATTTGACCCCGAAATTTGAACGACGTTTCAATAAGTGGATCTAGAACGAAAGCTGGCCTGTTGGCGAGGTGGTGCACTTCGACAAGGAATTCAAGATCTATGAGTCTGGAAATGACACGGTGAGTCATAGCTATATAGAAGGAGTTGAAAGGGTAGGGAAGACTTGAAAGGGTTAGAGAAGGAGAGAGCGTCAAAGGGGTGGCCCCATGCCCATTGCTTGGCCCAGTCTGATGAAAGCGTGCTTGAATCTGCGACTGATATCGGGGATAGGATACTAGTGATATCGGGGATAGGATACTGGTTCCAGGGGAGTCTGTGCACATCACCACCAAAATCAGTCTGCAACAATTTTTGATTATTTTATTTCAATGAATAAAATAGAATTGAATTATACATTTTGTCCTTTCTTTGTTCTCTGATTTCAGTTGCAATTCTTGCACTGTGAAATATTTTCAAAGAATTTTACCTTATCATTTCTTTTCCAGGTTTTCTA
This sequence comes from Caenorhabditis brenneri, assembly GCA_000143925.2. Taxonomy (NCBI): domain Eukaryota; kingdom Metazoa; phylum Nematoda; class Chromadorea; order Rhabditida; family Rhabditidae; genus Caenorhabditis; species Caenorhabditis brenneri. The sequence goes on from GL380144.1 coordinate 27,748, forward strand.
ATACACACTTTTCAGAAAACCGTCATATTTATCCACTTCATGCCTATTCACATAATATCTACATATATACTGGGTTATTTTTAGTTTCAGATCCTTGTTTATCAATGTGAGTTTTTTTCATGAATAGTGGCAATAGAATATTTATCATAATTTTCTAACCATTTCATGCATACTTTACTCGTATTTTATTCAATTTTGGGGCTTCAATCAATTATTCTCAATTTTAAAGTTTTCAATGTGAGTTTATTTTCAATTAGTAGGAAAATACGATACTATATAGATAATCATTTTACGTTATCATTATCTTAGCTTTTCGGCACTGTTCCAAAATCGGGGACCGTGTATCAAAATCGGGTACCGAAAAATCGGGGACCGAAATATCAGGGACCGAAAAATCGGGGACCCAAAAATCGTGGCCCGAAAAATCGGGGACCGAAAAATCGTGGCCCGAAAAATCGGGGACCGAAAAATCGTGGCCCGAAATATCGGGGACCGAAAAATCGGGGACCCAAATATCGGGGCCCGAAAAATCGGGGACCGAAAGAATACCGAAAAAATACCGAAAAAATACCGAAATATCAAAACCGGGGACCGAAAAAAGAGTAGTGATTTCAACGTTTTTTTTTTTGCAAATTTTTGGATTTTTCCCGATTTTATCACATTTTATGTCCGTTATTTGAAGTTTCATTATGTATGTATGTATGTATGTAAAACAAGTGGTTACAGTATAAATTATGTGGCTCTGTCTACTTTTGAAGGTATAATGACAACATGGAGGTACGCGGTCAAAATGGAGGAGCCATGGAAAAAAATCCAACATGCAAACAATCTTCCAGAAGTAACCTCGCCCTCCAGCTAGAACTTCATCTAGCCAATTTTTTTCTGATTTTATCAAATTTTATGTCAGTTATTTGGAGTTTTATTATATCGAAAGGAAAAAAGTGGTTACAATAAAAAAACAATGGATAAATTAAAACAATATTGGAATCTTCACCCTCCACTTCCTTTTCCACTTCCTTTTCCTCTTCCATCTTCTCTCCCGTTTCCTCTTCCGGAGCTTCGAGAGTTTTGTGGAGACCTCTGAGGAGAATTTTGCCCAGTCCTTTGAGTGGAATTACATCTCCGGGCACTTCCACGGCCTCGGGCGATTCCACGACTTCGCGGGCCTCCACAAGTTGAGTCAGGAAGAGAAGAAGCTTCTCGGGGAGAGATGGAAGTACGGCCATTAGATGAAGATGGAACAGCTTGGTCTTGGAAAGTGGTATCGGTTTTCGTTTTCTTTGCTGCTGTGCCGCTATCGTCGCGCCGACTTCCATGGAGACGTAGAAGATGTACAAGGGATATTAACTGCTTCCGAGTTGGAGGACGGGGAGAGATACTTCTGGAAGATTGGATAGATTCAGTTCTAACTGGGGGCGCCGAGAAATACTTCTGGATGATTGGATCTGATTGGTTAGATGAAGTTCTAGCTGGAGGGCGAGAAGAATTACTTCTGGAGGATTGTTTGGATGTTAGATTTTTTTCCATGGCTCCTCCATTTTGACCGCGTACCTCCATGTTGTCATTATACCTTCAAAAGTAGACAGAGCCACATAATTTATACTGTAACAACTTGTTTTACATTCATATATACATACATAATAAAACTTCAAATAACGTACATAAAATGTGATAAAATCGGGAAAAATCCAAAAATTTGCAAAAAAATCGTTAAAATCACTACTATTTTTTCGGTCCCCGATTTTGATATTTCGGTCCCCGATTTCGTTTTTTCGGTCCCCGATTTCGTTTTTTCGGTCCCCGATTTTGATACACGGTCCCCGATATTTGGGTCTCCGATTTTTCGGACCACGATTTTTCGGTCCCCGATTTTTCGGGCCACGATATTTGGGTCCCCGATTTTTCGGGCCACGATTTTTCGGTCCCCGATTTTTCGGGCCACGATTTTTCGGTCCCCGATTTTTCGGGCCACGATATTTCGGTCCCCGATTTTTCGGTCCCCGATTTTGATACACGGTCCCCGATTTTGGAACAGTGCCAGCTTTTCTAATGCACACTTTTCAGAAAACACAATGTACATATTCCTATATTCAACTTATATTCTCTTCATATATTAATCCCCGTTTTCATCATGATCCTTTGGCTTTATGGGTCTACCCTCATTTGATTTTTCAGAATTTTTTTAACGTAAGTTTTTTTTTCATTCTTTTGTAGATATCATAGGAACTTTTTAAAAAAAACTTGTAGGTATCATCCGAGCTCTGATTTTTTTCCAGATTGATTCACCCCTGTCTATTAGCTACACTGCCCGTTTCGCCATTCAACTTCCCAGCTACGTCAAAAAAGAAACAATTGTTGAGAAGAAACTTCCAAATTTCGTCAACTGGTGAATCTGGAACAAATGAGCAGCAACAATTTTTCAATTCTCCAAACTGTCCCAGGAGTCTTTTGTGGAAACGGAAGAATTGAGATTGAGGTGAGTACCCAGTACCAGGAAAATCTCCTTTTTAAAATTAGAAATTTCAGTGTGAGTTCAACAAGACCATCTCTGTCCCAGGAGAGTCTGTGGCCATCAAGACGAGAATCACCAATAACTCCTGCAAATCGATCAAAGGAATCTCATTCGAGATCACCAAGAACCAAAACTTCCACTCCCATGTCTTCAGGAAGATGGATGTGCTGAATGGAAGAGTCAAGGTTGTTTTGAGGTGGATATCCCCCAGGGAGCCGAGATGGAGAAAACCTATGAGATGCTGATTCCCGAGAACTGCCATCCTTCATTCAGATCTTCACTATCGCCTTTGAATCAACATCAAGATGAAGGGACTGTTTGCTTCAGGTGTCCATCACGAGGAAGCAATTTTTGTGGGAAAGATTGAGGAAGCGGAGGAGGCTACAGAGAACCAGATGCCAGGAACCAGTGGAGTGACATTGGCACAAGTTGTTGAGGAAGTACAGGCACCAGACCTTCCAACCTATGATGAAGTCGAGGAGGAAGAACTTCCAAGCTATGAAGAGGCGATTAAAAAGCAGGAGAATCAGCGGGAAAGCAATATAATACACTTTCTTCATAATAATATTTATTTTTATTTATTTCTCAAAATAAATTCAGTTTCGTTATAACAACTTCTTCTTTTCTGTTTTTCCGATTTCAGCTGCAATTTCATTGCTCTGTGAAATATCTTGAACCTTTTTTCTCTTGAATTATTAATAACTTGTCCTGGCTGTTTTTTCAGGTAAAACCGACAATGTACGTATTCCTATCTTCAACTTATATTCTCTTCATATTTCAATCCCCATCTTCATCCTGATCCTTTGGCTTTATGGGTCTACTCTCATTTGATTTTTCTGAATTTTTTTAACGTAAGTGTTTTTTTTTTCGAATCTTTTGTAGATATCATAGGAATTTTTGAAAAAAAAACTCGTAGGATTCATCAGAACTTTAAATTTTTCCACATTGATTCACCCCTGGAAATTGAACGACGACGTCAAATATGGTTTCAAAAACTGTCCCAACAAGTGAGTTTATTTTGAAAAATTTCCACTTCATGTCTTTTTTACAGTGCTAAAGGAGGCCTTCCTCAGAGCCATAAAAATCCAGTTGAAGGGAGTGGAAGAAACGAGCATGGGACATTTCAATAGGAGGGTGTACAACGAAAGCTGGCCGATTGACGAGGTGGTACATTTCGATAAAAAATGGAAGGTCTACTCTATATTTGTGGATCGATTTTTTGAGACATTTCGCAATAAAATAATTTTATTTGAGTCTTTTGCACATTTTTCAAGGATTTCTCTGAGAAAAACAGAAGAAAAATTTCAATTTGATTTTCTCTAGAATTTTCAAAAATTTCAGTTTGCTGGAAATATTTCCAGATCGATTTTTTGTTAAATTTCGCAGTAAAATAATTTTATTTGATTCTTTTGTTCATTTTTCTCAAGGAGTTTTCTGTAAAAAAACGGAACTAGAATTTTGATTTGATTTTCTCTAAAATTCTCAAAAATTTCAGTTGGCTGGAAATATTTCCAGATCGATTTTTCGAGCAATTTTGCAATAAAATAATTTTTATCGGTTTTTTGTCAACTTCTCAACAATTTTCTTATTGAAAACAGAACAAAACTCTTAATTTGATTTTCTCGAAAATTTTCGAAATATTCAGTTGGCTGGACATATTTCCAGATCGATTTTTTGAAAAATTCCACAATAAAACAATTTTATTTGAGTCTTTTGCCCATTTTCCAAGGATTTTCCTGTGAAATACAAAACAAAACATTTAATTTGATTTTCTTTAAAGTTTTCTGAAATTCCAGTTGGCTGGAAATATTTCCAGATCAATTTTTTGAGAAATTTCGCAATAAAATAACTTTTGTCAGTTTTTTTGCCCATTTTCAACGATTTTTCCGCGAAAAACAGAACAAAAATTTTTAATTTGATTTTCTCTGAATTTTTCATGTGTCGATGTGTTTTTTCATTTATTGTGATTCCCCGATAATCCTATCGTCCGTTTTCCTCCTCCTTCCCTCTTTTTCTGCATGTTGTGTATGCTCTTCTCCTCGGCGGACCTGTTCCGAGACGTGTATATTGATTGACACTCTTAGGTCCCCTCCCCACTCATTTGTGTACGTCACGCGCACTTGCTGCCGATTTCCTTCAGTTTCCTCCCCCTGCGTCTCTCTATATTTTCTCGGTTGCATTTGATTCTTTTCTTTTGTTTTACTCGATTTTCAGTGTAGGTTTCTTGAAAATTTTTAAAGAAATGAGAATTTCAAAATTTTTTCATCAGAATGGTACCGATTTTTCTCAATTTCCGCTGTTTTCCACTCTTGAAATTGCGTTGCAAACTTTCACAATTAAAAAAAGAAATAACTGTTTATTTGCAGGTTTTGGCAATAAGTGGTGTTAGTTGAAGGATGAGGAATGTTTGGATAATCTTTGAAAGCAAAATGGATGTCGGCAAAAAGCTAAATTCGACTATCAAAAGGTTTGTCAAAATTTTGAACAAAATTTTACGCAAAAACTGTGTTCCTTTGTTTCAGACGCTGTTCTACATTATTATGAATTACGCTATAAGAATCACTTCTATCATACTGAATAATATAAAACAATCAAATGCATGTTGCACAGTTGGAATTGCAGCCTCTGTTGAAGTGTACGCCGTCAAGACTCGTTCTGATACGCAAACAATACTGTGAATACGGAACCATAACAACGTAATGTACTATTATGTTGTGAATTACCAAGATCGTGACATATTCTTGATCAGCAATGATTGTGAATTTGTGAAGGTGAGATTTTTTCTCCAAAAATTGTCATCTGATGTGATCAATGTTGGCGCAAAATTACGAACTTCTCTTTTGCTTAATCCCCTGAACGGATTTTCTGAACCGCTTTATCTCGAAATTCTCCAAATAGTGTGAAAAACACCTTCTGCTCTTGACTAGTATAAAATAGACGAGAAATGGTGCAAGTGCGCCCCACCAACACGCGCGAAAGAGTGAGAGGCGGCAGAGAAACCCCTCGTGTTTGCCATGCGTGGTCCATGGGTCTCGCCACGAAATTTCTTTTCTCTTCGTTTGTCTTCAATTTCCAGCCAAAAGTTTTGACATTTTTTGTGAGAAATGAAAAGAAGAATTTTTTTCTGAACAGAAAAAGACCAAACTTAGTTAGTTTTCGTCAGTTGTCCGCTTGTAATGACCGTTTCTTAATTTTTTTTCCATAAAAATGTTCATTTTGCAGATTTTGATACGATTTGGATGGTTTTGGAGGCTTCTGGTCGAAAGTATGGCATATTCAAGAGGAAAATGGTGCCGACACGTTGATTTCAGGCGGACCCCAACTAGAGGAAACAAATAATGAAAGGAACTGGAGTAGCATATATGTTCAAATGATACCATCGATAGTTCTTCAAAGCAGTAGTCATTTGTTGGATTGTGAGAAAATCGCTTATGACTGAAAACTCAGAAACTGAAGTTGACAGATGTAATCACAGGCACAAATTTCTGAAGTTGATGGATAATAGACCAGAATAAGTCGAAGAGAAATCAAGAAACGGTAAGTTTTCGAAGCTCTCTTATTTTCTCTCATAGTGAATCAGTTTATTTTCCAGCCTCCTCAACGTCAGATTCTGACTCTATAGATTCGGGCAACAACGTGAAACTTCTCCATTTGTGATCAATTCGAAGCTCTTGGAGGCTTTGGTTCCAGAAATGAAACAAATATTATTCATGATGAACACGATGCAATAGAAGGCCATGGCTTCAATGAAGCATCTGGAATCTAATAACCACCTGGAAATGATTAGAAGCTTTTATTTCTATTGTGACGTCCGTTTTACACCGGTATTCTGAAAGTAATGAGACTCGCAACGCCATTGGTTTTTGTCTTATGATGCTTTCCCTAGAGGTAAAACCAGATTTTTGCTTGACTTATAGTTTTCTTGTAAACTTTTAGATGTCCACCGGAATTCCGCCAAAACAACGCCAAACCGACGAGACATATCCAAATCATGAACGATTGATCATAAGGAACACCTCCTTCACACGATTTACCTATCATATTCAGACATGAAAATCTGTTGACCGAACCACACTCCCTTGAACATCGTGTCATATTTCCGATCAGCAGCTATTGTGAATTTTTCGCAGGTGAGATTTTTATTCCAAAAATTCAAGTATGCTTGAAACATGTCATCTGAAATGATCCTAGCTACAATTTAATCCCGAAATCACAAATTTCTCTTTTGATTGATCCCCTGGTCTGCATTTCTGAACAATTTCATTACGAAATATTCCAAATAATCCAAAAAACGGTTTTTTCCCCTAGAATATATACGAAATAGACAAAAAATAATGCAAGTGCGCCCCATCAACACGCGCGAAAGAGAGAGAGACGGCAGAGAAACCCTTCGTGTTTGTCATGCGCGACCCCACGGGTCTCGGTTTTCTTCAATATTCAGCCGAAATTTCAGCCAATTTTTGTGAAAAATAAGAAGAATAATTTTTTCTAATAAGAATGATGCCTAATTCAGTTAGTTTCTGCCAGTTGTCAGCTTGTAATGACCGTTTCTTCACTTTTTTCCATTAAAAATGTTCTTTTTTCAGATTTTGATGCAATTCGGCTCGTTTTGGAGGCGTTTGATGGGGAATATGATATATTCAAGAGAAAGGTGATGCTGACACTGTCGGAAATCGACGAAAATTGTAGGTTTTGAATTATATCATCAAAATTGTGAAAATCACTTTTTGATTTCAGAAAACATCAACATGAAGAAATCGATTGGAAGCAACAACAAACCCATCTGAATAGAACCTGCGAACAAGTTTGACAATCGAAAATCACTATGAACACGAGGGTATGTACAGTTTTTTACAAGAAAATCGTTAACTCAATGCTCGCTGATTTCAGGCGGATCCCAACTAGTGAAAATGAATAATGAAAGGAACTGGAGTAGCATATATGTTCAAATGATACCATCGATAGTCCCTTAAAGCAGCAGTCATTTGTTGGATTGTGAGAAAATCGCTTATGACTGAACTGAAAACTCAGAAACTGAAGTTGTCAGATGTAATCACAGGCACAAATTTCTGAAGTTGATGGATAATAGACCAGAATAAGTCGAAGAGAAATCGGAAAACGGTAAGTTTTTGAAGCTCTATCATTTTCGCTCATAGTGAATCAGTTTATTTTTCAGCCTCCTCAACGTCAGATGCTGATTTCACAGAATCGAGTAACAACGTGATTCTCAACTAGTAATCAGTTCGGAGCTCTTGGAGGCTTTGGTACCAAAGATTATAAAATGAAACCATGGCCTCAATAAAGTATCTAGAATCTAAGAAAGATGGAAATGATTAGAAGCCTCAATTTCCAATGTGACGTCTGTTTCACACTGGCATTCTGGAAGGAATGAGACTCGCAGCGCCGCTTGTTTTGTTTTATGTTGCTTTTCAAGAGGTAGAACCGAATTTTTACTAGACTTATAGTTTGCTTGTATATTTTCAGATTCTCACCAGAATCCTCTCGAGACGACAAGTTTGGTTTAATAACACGTACAACGACGGATCTTCATCACACAAAAACTGTGTTTATGCAGAAACGAATATTGAAAGACCGACATAAAATCAGAATATTCTTGGTTCGAATCATTGCGTGTCAAACACCAGGATAACCATTCAGTGGAATTGCATATCATAATTCAACATAAATAGCTCTGGACCGCGGACCACATTTCCTTGAATGGAAAATCGAACCATAATCTTTGATCAGCAAGAATTTTGAATTTGTGCAGGTGAGATTTTTTGCTCCAAAATTCTCGAATATTCTAAATTTGTCATCCGGAGTGATCCTAGCTACAATTTAGCCCCAAAATTACAAATTTCTCTCTGGGGACGGCCCACGGGTCTCGCCACGAAATGTCTATTTTCTTTGTTTTTCTTCAATTTTCAGCCAAAATCTTAGCAAAGTTTTGAAATGAAAAAAATAATTTTTTCTGATCGGAATGATGCCTAATTCAGTTAGTTTCTGCCAGTTTTCAGCTTGTAATGACCGTTTCTTCCCTTTTTTCCATCAAAAATGTTCATTTTACAGATTTTGATACAATTCGGCTCGTTTTGGTTGCGTTTTGTGGGAAGTATGACATATTCAAGGAGAGGATGAAACCGACACCATTGGAAGTCGACGAAAGATGTAAGTTTTGAATATATCTATCAAAAATGTTCAAAAATCATATTCTGGTTTCAGAAAACATGAAATACCACGTCGTCTCTGCCAATTGTCAACTTCAGCAACTCCGATCGGAAAGGAAAGAAAAGTCATGACTGCCGAAATAATTGTTGGGCTCAATAGGATTGTTCAAGACTTTGGAAACGTCCAAATCATCAACTGCTCGTGAATATAGTTTTGAATTTCAAAGACCATTTGAGCACCCCTGGGTTGAACCAGAAAGGGAGAAGCCATTGGTCTTCTTCTTCTATTGCATTTCAAAAGGTAAACCAGATTTTCACCTGATTTATAGCTTGTTTATATTTTTCAGATGATTAACAAAATCCTTTCAATACGACAGACTTGGAAAGATGACACAAATAGTGGGAGACCTTCATCACAGAGGAATTCGGATATATGCAGAAACGAAGTAGTGGAGGATCGACAGAAGATCAGGACATCCCTGATTCGAATCATTGCGTATTCACTGGAATTGCACATCATAATCCGACAGATAAGCTCTGAACCCCGGGCAATACCTCTTTAATGGAAAATCGAACCATATTTCTCCATCAGCAAAAATAGTGGATCTGTGCGGGTGAGATTTTTCCTCCAAAAATTTTTCCCAAAATTCTCAAAAATTGTCATCTGAAATGATCCTGGCTACAATTTTGGCTAAAAATCTCAAACTTCTCTCTTGATTAATTTCCTGGCCAGATTTTCCGAACACTTTCGTCTCTAAGCTCTATAAATAATCCAAAGAACAACCTTTCCTCTTGATGATTACGAAATTGGCAAGGAATGGTGCAAGTGCGCCCCACTGACACGAGTAAAAAAGTGAGTCATGCGCGGCCTATGGGTCTCGCCACGAAATGCTTATTTTCTTTGTATTCTTCAGTTTTCAGCTAAAATTTTTGCCAATTTTTGTGAAAAATGAAAAGAAGAAATTTTCCAAGCAAAGTGATACCAAATGTAGTTAGTTTCTGCCAGTTGCCAGCTTGTAATGACCGTTTCTTCATTTTTTTTTTCATAGAAAGTGTTTATTTTGCAGATTTCAATACAATTCGGCTTGTTCTGAAGGCCCCAGTTGGGAACATGACATATCCAAGAGGGAATAGATCAAATCACGTTGGAGAGAAGTTGGAAACCGGTAAGGTTCTGCAGCCCACCTTGTTTTCCTCGAAGTCAATTCGTTTATTTTTTCAGAAAGCCTCACAACGCCAGAAGATGACTTCTAAAAATTGGACAACAACATGCTGCATCTTTGCTTGTAATCTGTTTGGAGCTCTTGGACACTCGAGGATCAGGAATAGAACAAGTATTCACAGATTTACACCAGGAGAACGATACAATACGGCCATGTTTTCGAAGGAAGTATTCGGGATTGTGGGATGCCATGAAATATGTTATGCTGATTGACGAGACGAAAAGTGACATCAATGTGAGCAAACGACCTTCAGCTCCTTCGTAACCTTCTTTGCACCAAGACAAGGAGCAGTTATTGGCTTCAAACTACAACTAGTAATGGACGTTGTTTCTGAAGGACGTGAACTGTTGTTCTCAACGATGATGATCGTGTAGAAATAGCTCATTCACACACGGTAATTTCTAGTATTTCTTCTAGTCTTATTGAATGCGACTTTTTTGCAGAAAATGGATATCACCAGGGTTCCTCCAGAATGTTCCAGAAGTAGAGAGAGCACAATGCTTCCATTGGCATAGTATTCATATTTGTAAAACTCGATTCGAAATTTGCGTATTACTCGACCAAGTTTGAAGTGATGAAACGCCATTTTGAAAACATGATGAATGTGGTGGAAGTGACTCGTGCCACAAAGACTGTTAGTATCAAGTGATGGAAACAACAGTCAGAGCAGCAGGAGAACGGTAAATGTTCATACTTGAATAATTATCAGAAGCCAGTATCATGCATATTTCCAGGCAAATTCAACAGACAAAGATAAATAATACAGATATAAAACTGGCAGCGATGGTTTTGGCATAATCGCAATTATTATATCACATCTCAAGATCATCTCACGCAGAAAGATGATAGTAGAGCAGCAATATGAAAGTTCCTTCAGTTGGACCAGCAGATCCACCATGCTCGACAGGACCAAGAGAAGATCGGCAGAAATATGGGATGAAGAGTCATGAAGTCCAGTCAGGAATCTTTTAATATAATTGTGTGTTTTATCGAAGTATTTTGTTTCTTTTTTTAATCACTCTTTTTTGTAACTGCTACTATTTTTAGATTAGTAAGCCAGGTGTTTAGGTAGCTTCAAGAGCCAGAAGCTGTGCAAAACATCTGAAAATGTATCACTCTTGGGAATATGAGGAGAAAGTCAAAATCGGCAACGTGTGAGTTGCATATATTGAGCACTAAATTCCAGATGACATATCACCGGTAAACAATTCCGAGCAAGGCGGAGTTCTTCAAAAGTTGTGGCGCTGAAAATGGAGAGCTGTGTATCATCATCTGCGTTCAAGATTTGAAAAAAAAGTATCCAACTTGTCTCTCATTCAACTGAATGAATAGTCAAGATTCTCCAGATCTCCTATGATCAGAGAGTGTCTTTTCCATTTATTTTGTTGAGTTGTAGACAAAGAGCGCAATGTTGTTCTTCTTCAAAACATTTTTGGAGGAAACAATAATCCAAGACAAAAACTAACTACATAGTAAGTTGTTGAGAAATGAGCGATTGGTTGGAACCTCGAACGTGGATTATTTTGTCAGAGAATAATCATAAATAAGCAAGTAAAATTGAGTAAAAAATTTGCACAACAATTACTCTCTCACTATTTTAAAACGCCAGAAGAACCGCAATTGACGTTCATCACCTTTCTGTCTCCTTAGAAAAACAACGCTGCGAAACAAGATTATCGTTAGTTTCATCCGCCTGGAAAAGAGTTTCATGTTGGAAAAAATCTCAGTTTTTCTCGAACCCCTTAACTGTTTGAGACCCTATAAAAATCATTATTCCTATTTCTTTCCTGAAAACCTGTTAAAAAATACGAAAAAGACAGGATTGGTGATTATCAAAAATTTATTGGATTGATTAGAACCAAATTAATTCCTTTTGAGATGGTCCAGATAAACGGTTGATTTGCAGTGAACTCTGGATAAATGTGTGGCATCTCATCCTTGCCAGAAAATAGAGAGCGTGATGTTCTTGTCTTTGTGGCCTTACTGGAGGGCATCTGGATTCTGTCCAACTGAAATTTTTATGTTGATACATATTTTTCTGATGGCTAACACATTATTTTGTGAAAAAAAACCCTAGTCTCTTTGGATTACGCAAAAAGTTTTCAACTGAAAAATTGTGGAAAATTTATTTCTGAGCATTTTCTCAGTTAATCAAAATATGATAACATTTAACACAACCGAGATATGCCGCTCTGAGAACACAGTACTGGGTGTGCCTCTACTACTAGATTTGAGTCAATCTTTTTTGATTAAAGTAGCATAACTCGGTTGTTTTTGAATTAGGCAAAAAGTTTCCAACTGAAAAATTGTGGAAAATTTATTTCTGAGCATTTTCTCAGTTGATCAAAATATGATTACACTTAACACAACCGAGATATGCCGCTCTGAGAACACAGTACTGGGTGTGCCTCTACTACTAGATTTGAGTCAATCTTTTTTGATTAGAGTAGCATAACTCGGTTGTTTTTAATTTAGGCAAAAGTTTTCAACTGAAAAATTGTGGAAAATTTATTTCTGAGCATTTTCTCAGTTAATCAAAATATGATAACACTTAACACAACCGAGTTATGCCGCTCTGAGAACACAGTACTGGGTGTGCCTGTACTACTGGATTTGAATCAATCTTTTTTGATTAGAGTAGCATAACTCGGTTGTTTTTAATTTAGGCAAAAGTTTTCAACTGAAAAATTGTGGAAAATTTATTTCTGAGCATTTTCTCAGTTGATCAAAATATGATAACACTTAACACAACCGAGATATGCCGCTCTGAGAACACAGTACTGGGTGTGCCTGTACTACTGGATTTGAGTCAATCTTTTTTGATTAGAGTAGCATAACTCGGTTGTTTTTAAATTAGGCAAAAGTTTTCAGTTGAAAAATTGTGGAAAATTCATTTCTGAGCATTTTTTCAGTTGATCAAAATATGATAACACTTAACACAACCGAGATATGCCGCTCTGAGAACACAGTACTGGGTGTGCCTCTACTACTAGATTTGAGTCAATCTTTTTTGATTAAAGTAGCATAACTCGGTTGTTTTTGAATTAGGCAAAAGTTTTCAACTGAAAAATTGTGGAAAATTTATTTCTGAGCATTTTCTCAGTTGATCAAAATATGATAACACTTAACACAACCGAGATATGCCGCTTTGAGAACACAGTAATGGGTGTGCCTCTACTACTGGATTTGAGTCAATCTTTTTTGATTAGAGTAGCATAACTCGGTTGTTTTTGAATTAGGCAAAAAGTTTCCATGTGAAAAATTGTGGAAAATTCATTTCTGAGCATTTTCTCAGTTGATCAAAATATGATAACACTTAACACAACCGAGATATGCCGCTTTGAGAACACAGTAATGGGTGTGCCTCTACTACTGGATTTGAGTCAATCTTTTTTGATTAGAGTAGCATAACTCGGTTGTTTTTGAATTAGGCAAAAAGTTTCCATGTGAAAAATTGTGGAAAATTCATTTCTGAGCATTTTCTCAGTTTATCAAAATATGATAACACTTAACACAACCGAGTTATGCCGCTCTGGATTTGAATCAATCATTTTTGATTAGAGTAGCATAACAGCCAGTTTTGAGCTTGTAGCGACAACTTTATTCGTTTTCATTATCATTGTCACGTAATATTTCCTGGAAATAATTCGAATTGAAAACTATACTCAAAGGATGTTATTGAATTTCTTACCTGATTGGAATAATAATAAAATTCAAAATAATCAAAGTAGCAAGGTTATCAATTTGGGATAGCCAAGGAAAGATATAGTGAAATTTCGAAAAATCAGAAGAAGGGTAGGCAATCTGTCCAAGGGGCCAGAGGAGTGTAAATGATTTGTCCTTCATTGGAATAGTTAAACACATAGATGGGAGGAGAAACGGCTCCGGGACATTTCGAAACCGGACATTTCGAAACCCGGACATTTCGAAACCCGGATATTTCGAAACCCGACATTTCGAAACCCGGACATTTCGAAACCCGGACGTTTCGAAACCGGACCTTTCGAACCGGTGATTTTCGAAGAACTTCGGCTCTCCCGGATATTAATCCAAATAACAGTAAATTGCCATGCACAAACTTTTGATGCACTCCGATATCTCCTTTCCCCCTAAATGATATTCTTCCGGATCGATGTCATCTGCAGAATTAACCCATGTCGTGCTAATTTCGTGTCTTACTTCCTGTTCCAACTTTGCCCGATTTCTTCAACACTCGTACAATAAATTTGCACTGTACGCTTATAAATTCTGCTCCACATATCTCATGGCCCGGCCTACTCAAATTCTAAACCTTGACTTTAAAGGGGTGCTGGGACATTCC
>GL380144.1:41980-71006 GCA_000143925.2 Caenorhabditis brenneri
CAGACTTGCTCATCCCATAGCTAAATCTCCGATACATGGCGATAGACAGATCCGGTAGACTCGCATGTAGTCGTGTGGATGCTGATAGGATAGATTGTATTGTTCTTGGCAGCTGCGGTCGGCAAAAATCCAGCTCCCATTTTATAAGATAAGGATTCACGTTATTTGCAAAAGTGTTCAAGCAGGTTGTCTATGGGGATGAGATCAAAATTCTTACAAAATCAACGTGAATGACATGACTTGCTATCCGTCGTCGTACTGTTCTGTCCGTTCATTTAACGCTTCTGAAACACATGAAGTAGTGGCTCTCCGAGACGCGGAACGCCCTGCCGCCCGGAGTCAAGGTGCTCTCATGAGGGAGGTTTTTGTTTTGTCTATCCGAAGGCATGATGGTATTAATGCATATAACTGGTGTTATGCTTGTTGGTCGGAACTCGGAAATGTGAGTTGGGTTTTCAATTCGTTTTAATGGTAACACTAGAGATTCCTTTTTTTTTCTCGCCACGAGTCCAGTGATCATGGTGTCTTTTCAAAGAAATATAAAAATTCTAGAGATTATCGCTGAAAAAATATTTAGGAGACTAAAAGGGTCCCCATTCTGAAAATTATTGAAGTTTTATTTTGCTCAGATTCGCAGAAAAATCAATTAAAATCGCCGGTTTCGAAATGTCCGGTTTCGAAACGTCCGGGTTTCGAAATGTCCGGGTTTCGAAATGTCCGGTTTCGAAATGTCCGGTTTCGAAATGTCCCGGAGCCGGAGAAACGAAAGGTCGGAAGAAAACAAAAGAAAGAACAGGTACGGGGTGTGAATCGGCTTTTTTGTTGTTGATCAAAGAGACCAGTAAGTGACGTCAAGGATGGCGGCATAGAACACACACTCTCGGTTAATCCCTCTTGCTTCTTCCTCATCTTGCTGACGGTTATTAGCATTCATCCCAGGACGAGTAAATGGTGGTCCAAAACAACCAATACAAAATTAAAAATAATCGGTTATTTTCTTGGACTGGGAGAAGACAAAGCATGCAACTTTGAAGAATGTTTTTCAAATTAATGTATGAATACCCTGTTTCTCATTGTGATGGTCGAAGAGAGATGTATTCAGGAAAATTGGCAGTACCTAAAATAGCTGAATAACTCGGTTCGATGAATACGAATTCTTATAGATTTTAGTTCATTTTATTTGTAACATGATGGACTTTAAAAAATTCTTCAGGAGGAGAAGTTGTAGAGTGGACAGGCAAAAAGAAGCAATCACACAGTTAGGTTGTTTTTGCTTGTTCTGGTTCATTTGGGTTTCACAAAGTTCATCTTGTTACAAACTAAATGAACAAAAATCCATAAGAATTCCTTATCATCAAACCGAGTTATGATGGTTCAGCGATAGCTTAATGAAAAAATTTTGAAAGGCTTGCTACATCGAACAGACTGAAAGAAGGAGTCTGATACTCTTGGATATGTTTATAAGTCTTTAGTAGTATCCAAAAACAAAATATGATCAACATCTGAGATCATGCTTTTTTCACACAAAAACTTTTCTTTCACAATCAATTAGTTTAATTTCAGAACTTGAAAGAAGTTACAACTAAAGAAGAAAGAGCAATACGAAAAGACATAATTTGAGAAGTTAGAATAGGTTGTATAGTTGAGATGGTGAAGAGAAGATCGTATAATTAGGCTGCTGCTTTTTCGACTGGAGCAAGTGACAAAAGTGAGTGGCTCGGCGACTGTTGAGGGGGCAGCAGCAGCGTTGGTCTGAAATTGATATCGCCCTGACTGGGCTTGGACAAGTTATGAAAAAATGGGTCTCGTCACGAAACTTTGTTTTATACAGTTACTTAATTATTGTTAAACCTAGGCTACTGAAACTTTGCCACTGTGATTTTTCTATTCATTCAGTAGTGATTTCCAGTCATACGAATCGAAAAACACACAGAACCCCACTAACCTTCTTTGTGGCCTTCTTCTCGGCGGCCGGTTTTTTGACGGCTTCCGCTTCTCTAGGGGCTTTTTCATTCTTCATTTTCTTGACCTGACGTGCGACTCGCGGGAGAAATCCACACATTGTTGATCTGTAAACTTTATATTAGGTTGGAAAGAAAGTTTCTGTGCATTTTTTGTTTTTGACTCATTCTGCTCCAGGGTTGAAATGGAAATGAATAGTGTTTACCAGACACTATATGAAGTGTCTGAGTAACTATTGGTAACATAACTTTTCCATCACCTCCACTCCGTTTTCCAAGGCATGCCGAACTTCACACCTGTCCGGCAAGCTCTCAGACATGCGATTATATATATATGTTTCTATCTAACGCCATGATTGCCGGTATTGAATGCTGTATAGGGGGTGTTAACAAGAAATGGACCACTCATGAAAACAAAATGGGCTTTCGGTTCCACAAGCCTCTAGAATAATAGTTTCTACTGACTCAAATTCCCCCGTTCTGGGAGACCACCAGAGCTAAATGTGACGTTGCTGCGGCAAATCGTGGAATGAGATCGTTTCAAACTTATTTGTGAACTGTCACATGTTTTCAATACCACCTAAACAACAACTAAAAACTTCATGAAATCGATCGACAAAAAGAAAAAAACGGCCGATGGGTACCGCACCAATTGTTCGATCTCATATTTTTGAACTACTCTTTTTTCGCGGTCATTTCCACTGGCTCAGCCAAGTAGTTACCTTTAATGAGTTGTGGGTTTTTCGTAAAAACCACCAGCAACAAACTCAATGGTATGAGCTATCATCCGACGTCATCAGATAAGAGATGCATTCATGAAAGCACTGCTCTCTAGTGTATGGTTTATTCGAGCCGTTTATTATTAGAAGCTCTTATACAAAGGCGAAACTGTTAACAACAACTACTACTACTCTCCAATAATGAAATTGAATCTGTATCTCAATTTTATAAGCATCGGATTCGTTATCTCTCGGAAAATGCCCGTCCACATACAATCACAACTTTTATAACCTTGCTCGCCTGATCCTACTGGACATTTATTTTTCATGGTCTATATACTTTTGATAATGCTCTCCTCAATCACTATCTATTTGAAGATGCGCAGTGTTCTCTCTAAAAAACTGACTTCAAAAATCGCCATGATGTACAGAAATAGTTGACTGACTACTTTGGTTTATAAAATGCGGCGTTTTGGAGGGAAGGCATCCGGAGTTTGCTAACTAGATACCAGACAGTTGTAGATAGTAATGGTCAACATCTTCGATTTCTGATTCATTTTTCGTTCGAATAATAGAATTTTCAAAAATGCACAGAAACTTTCTTTCCAACCTAATATTTGGTCATCTGAATATTAAAGAGCAGAAGAAGATCACGCAAGGAAAAATATAAGAAATTTGTTTTTTTGATTCTAGAACTAAAGGTTGAAGAATT
The DNA here is from genome assembly GCA_000143925.2 of Caenorhabditis brenneri. Classification (NCBI taxonomy): domain Eukaryota; kingdom Metazoa; phylum Nematoda; class Chromadorea; order Rhabditida; family Rhabditidae; genus Caenorhabditis; species Caenorhabditis brenneri. The sequence continues at coordinate 45,373 of GL380144.1, forward strand.
TGTGTTGAGACCCAAACTTATTAGAAACCGAGAAGCTGTACAGAAGCTAGCTCGGGTAGGAAAACTTGGAACGTCTTGCCAAGCTAGTTTGAAAAAAAAAGTCAGTTGCATCCTGCTATTTTACGAGTGAATAGTTTTTTTCTTTACAGAGAGTGTGTCTAAAAACTGACGTCCTTCTTATTTTTCAATTGGTTTTTTGCGGCTTCTTGCTTCCCATTTCTCCCAAGTGGCAGCCTTCTATCTCACCACCAAAACACCGAAAAAAAGAGAGGAAAAAAACCGAAAAAACTCACTTGTTGGACCACCTTTGAAGCTGTCATAGACATCTCCGTTTCATATTCACAACTATATCAATCTGAAAAAAGTTGGACTTCGGATAGAACTCTATTTTTTTTGAAAATTTCCTATGATGCCTACAATAGATTGAGAAAAATAACTCACATTTGTAAAGTTCAAAAAAATCAAATGAGGGGAGACCCACGAGCCGGTGAGTCAGAATAAATGGAGAGGGGATTAGAATATAGTGGGTGGTTGAGTATTTAGGAGTATGTACATAATTGGTTTCACCTGAAAAACAGATTGGGAAAGTTATAAAAAGTTCAAGTGAAAAACGGTTCAAGATATCTCACAGAGCAATGAAATTGCAACTGGAATTAGGAAAAAAAACGTAGAATTTGTTATAACCAAATCAAATTTATTATGCAAAATGAATAAAGCGATGAGAGGCGGCGTTGAATATAGAGATTTCACTCGATGGTTCCGCTTGCAAAGTTCGTGAAGCTCCATGCATTTTTCCAAGAGAAGTGCCATGGTCGGGTGCTCCCATAGCTGATTTTTCCTCGTTACTCTTTTTCCTGATCAAATCGATGATTGCGAAGTTTTTATGAAGCTTCTCGACTTTTACTGAAATATGGACAATAACAAGGCTTCAACTACAATGTCACTAAGAAGACAGACAGCTTTTTTTCGGTTATTCATAAAAAAAAGACAGTTTGATGCATTTTAGTGCTATTAAAACTGAATAAAGGTATTATTTTGAGTTATTGAAAACCGTAAAGTTTACCTTTGGTAGTCTTTTTAGCAAATGGGCAATCAATCTGACCGGGAGACCTTTTCTGAAGAGTTTCAGCGCAGGAGTGACATAAAGTGTGCCCGCATTCGGTTGAAATTCGAGGGATGCAAATGGAGATGGTGTCGGAATACAGCTTGCAACAGGTATTGCACTTGAGGGATTCTTGTCTGAAATTTGAATATAGAGGGGATCGTTACATGAAAATTGTAAAATAAACGTTTTTTTTTTTCAATCCGGTGGCTACACCAAGCCAAAAATCATTTCAAAAAGTCATAACTCAGCTCAAAATTGCCAGCGGATTCTGGATTTTTTTAGAATTTATCTTAGTCAATATGAAAGTTTGAAAAAAAAATTCAGACTATTCTGAACTATGATTCCCTTGTATGTTGTAACTTACCTTGAATGCGCCAATACGGAACTACCATTTGGAGGCATATTAGCTTTTAGCGGCATATCAATCTGGAAAATCAAAATTGTGACAAATGTTATGAATTCATTCAAGAATTTTCTATGATATTCACGAAAAAGTTAAGAAAAAGACTCACCATAAAAAATTGAAAAAAATCAAATGAAGGGAGACCCATAAAGCCAAAGGATCAGGATATGTACATCTTGGTTTCACCTGGAAAAAGTGGGTTAGGCAAGTTATAAAAAGTTCAAGGAAAAAGGGTTCAAGGTATCTCACAGTGCAATGAAAATGCAACTGAAATCAGAGAAAAAAAAACAGAAAAATAGAAGTTGTTGTAACCAAATTGAATTTTATTATACGAAATGAATGAAAACCAATTATTAAAAACTTCTGCATGATCCAAATATAGTGAAAATATGAGAGATCCACAGTCAGAACTCGATCGATTTCTTTGAGCGAGTAGCAAGTGAAGTTTAAATTTTGACCATGTTACCTGTAATGAAGTCTATCTGGTTATGATCAACTCGCCTGTTCTTACTAAGCTTTTTGGTGTCTTTCAATTAACAGCTTCTCGAAAAATCCATGTTGTTTACAGTCAGTTATCAACATTGTCCAAACATTAATGATCGCAGCAAACTCCAAATCTTCTGCAGAATCGATGTAACACTTAACATCATTCAATTGTCTAAACAGCTGACATATCCATTCAAAAAAAAAATTTCCGGCAGAACTGACGACATCCAGTAGTATAAAGCCTGATTTGAAGCAATAATTATTCTAAAAAGATCCAAAATATTTTTGACTTTAGGACTGAAGAGTAATTAAAAAAACTCACGTATCCATTAGACTTATTTGATTTAAAACCAGTATTCCAACAGCGGGAGGAATTTTTTGAGAATCTGAAGTTGCCACATAATTTCCTAGCTTGCATCCAGCAACCAATGCATCACATGCTAGTTTGAAGAGTGTTGGAGGTCCTTCTGGATTTGATTTACATAATTTTCATGGTTTTTATTGAAAAATCATCAGTTTTTGACTCTGCCGACCTCTCTATAAACTCAAACACCCCCAAAAAACTGGGAGAACGCTCAACCTGAGCTCACTTGTTGGAACATTTTCTTTGAAACTGACTCCGAAGTCGTTGTTCGGTTGTTCAGTTGCAAATCAGTCTGAAAAAATTGGAATTGGGACGAGCCTCACTAACTTTCCCCAAAACTTCTTATTATGCCTACAAGACATTTGAAAAAAAAAAACTCACCTGAATAAATTTCAAAAAAATCAAATGAGGGGAGACCCATAAAGCCAAAGGATCAGAAAATGTACATCGTGGTTTCACCTGAACAACAGATTAGGCAAGTTATAAGAAGATCAAGTAAAAAGGATTCAAGGTATTTCACAGAGCAATAAATTGCAACTGAAATTGAGTTGAAATAACAGGAAAATGAAAAGTTTGTGATCTAATTAAATTTATTATACGGTTCATTCAAAAATTGAAGAATTGTTAAATTCTTATCAGATTCTAAGTCGTTCCTCTTCCAATCGTTGTTTTCCCGCTTGAACTCAGTGATGTTGCATAAGAATACACTCCGGAATTTTTGAATTCGGGAAATCGCTGGCTTTGATGAATCATCTTTCCTCCATCAAAAAAGACCGATTGTGGTGTAGTCAATTTCTTCTTTCAACCAATCGCTCCCATTCCCCAATACATGTCTGGCTTCTGGTCCCAATAGTAACAACAATATAATCTCCTATGATTTGAACGGAAAACACCAAATCCTTGCATCGTTTGGAAATGAATGAGAATTTCAGTCTGAAATAATGACCTTTTAATTAAAATTTTAATAGAAATAAATTTTTTGATAGAAGTCATCAATTCTCAGCGAACAAACTTTATATTGCAGTATAATTCCACTGAATTTTTATTTTATAATGATTCTGTTTTTGAAGTGATATCCCTCTATCTTATCCCAAATATCTGAAAAAATTTGGAAGACCCAAAACAACTTACTTGTTGAAACATTTTTCGAAGCTGCCTCCGACGTCACCGTTCAATTATTTGGGAGCAAATCAATCTGAAAAACCAGAATTGTGATAAATCTTAGAAATTTTCTCAAAAACTTTCTATGATGCCTACAAAAAATATTTGAAAAAAACACTCACCATAAAAAATCCAGAAAAATCAAATGAGGGGAGACCCATAAAGCCAAAGGATCAGGATATTTACATCTTGGTTTCACCTGCAAAAACAGATTAGGAAAGTTATGAAAATTTCAAGTCAAAAGAGTTCAAGGTATCTCACAGTGCAATAAAATTGCAACTGAAATTGAGGTGAAAAACAGGAAAGTGAAAACTGTATGATCTAATTAAATTTATTATACGAAATGAATAAAATAATTAATCCTATTAAAATGGTTTGAAGTGAGCGTGGTTTATTCTTCAGAATTTGCTCCAAGTCATCCAAGGCACCAGAATTTTTGTTCAGGTCCGTTTTGAAGTTGGCATCATCGATAAAATTTCTGAGATCATGGCACACTTTGCGAAGGGTCAATCTGTAAATGATGGAATTCACTAGAATGCAATACTTACAAAAAATATAAGCTTACACAGATTTGAAATCGCATTGCTCCAAAATATGGGTCATTGGTACATCAGTCATCCTAGCATGAATTTGTTGAGATGCGGTGTTTGATTTGGGTCCTGCACAACAGCTCGCTTTATCGGAGTTCTACAATAGGAAACTACATGCAAAACTGAGAAAAAAAAAGACTTTGGCCCCCACTCAAAACAAAAAAACTAAGAACCCTATTTTTATCTAAAATGCTATATGAATTAAAATGGATTTGAGACGCAAGTGTTGAATTCTAGGCTGGCCCAAGCTGGGCTTAGTTGGACCAGGTCCAAGCTGCGAGAAAATTTTTGGAGACTGCAGTGCTTAGATTTAGAAGAACAATGAATTTCTCATGTGAAACTTGTCAAAATGGTGTTCAAACTGGATAGAAGCTCTTACATCAAAGCATTTTCGATAATTTTTCTGATTTTTCGTCTAGAAACAGGCCAATTTTCACACACGGGAAATGACAAAAATGGTATTTCAGTCCTGTAAATCACAACTATTCTTTAGGAATTTAAGAAAAAATTAATGGGGTTCGATCTTACTTCAATGCCCAATATACATGCTCAAATTGAGCCGGGCAAGGGTGTTGAAAATTATCTAAGTCCGGGTTCCAAAAGATTGTTAATCCTCAGCTAAAACTTTTTGAATGAGTTCTAATGTTCCCAAAAATGTGGATCTTTTGAGTTAAAAGCTCCTAATTTTTTTTCAAACTAACATATTTTGTGAAAATTCATTAGTTTTCATAAACGAAACATTATTTGCCCGGACCCTAAACTTGCCAGGATTAGGAAATGTATGATGCGTATGATGCCCAATAATATTAAAATTACTGTTCAAGGGCTATATTCCTTCTATTACTTCTAAAATTTGTATATGAACTTCTAATAATCTGTTGGAGAATTATCTTTGTTTTTGAGGTGACAATTTTTTTTATCTTATCCGTAACATGCCAAAAAAGTGGAAACCCCCAAACCAAAACTCACTTGTTGGAACATTTTTGTAACTGTCTCCGACGTCGCCGTTCAATTATTTGCGGGCATATCAATCTGAAAAGAATTAATATTGGGAAAATACCTCAAAAAATTTTTTAGGACACCTACGTAAGATTTGAAAAAACGTACTCATCATAAAAAAAATTCAAAAAAAATCAAATGAGGGGAGACCCATGAAGCCAAAGGATCAGAATATGTACATCTTGGTTTCACCTGCAAAAACAGATTAGGAAATTTATGAAAAGTTCAAGTCAAAAGAGTTCAAGGTATCTCACAGTGCAATAAAATTGCAACTGAAATTGAGGTGAAAATCAGGAAAATGAAAACTGTATGATCGAATCGAATTTTATATACGGTTTATTCAAAAATAATCAAAAGCTGGAGTTGGCGGCGATCCGTTTCCAGTTCAACTCGATCATCGGCAAGACGTTGGTTTGCTGTGGTTGTCCACTGTTCCTTCTTCTCCTCCAGCTTCTTGAAATCAGCATTTCTTGAGTCACACTCCTCCTGCAGCTCGGCGATTTGCCGGTCCTTTGTCTTCACCAGAATGTGCTTCTCTCCCTACAATTCCTCACTTTTCCCTCCAGATCTTCGACTTTTCTCTCTGACTCTTCAATCTGGGCACTGAAATAATTGTGAAGTTGGACTGAAAATAAAAAACCGACCCACCATGGAACCTGATCGGACAGCATATTCAGGTGTTATGAACATCCTTTTTCGATTTGTATCACGTCACTTTGATTAATAACGACATCTTTTCTGGTAGGCATAATGAATCTGTAATCAAATGAGAAATAAAAACAAGGTCCGAGATTTGAATTAAATATGAAATATGGTAATGAAACCAAAACAGGCAAGATAATACAGAAAATTTAAGAGATTCAGGCTTCAGGTATTTTTTATTGATAGCAAAACGAAAATCGGAAATTTTAGGGTAGTAATGACACGATCAGATGAGGAGTATTACACAATTGTATAATTTCACACCAGTATAAACTATTAGAAGAATCGCAAAAAGCAAATATAAACAAATTGAAACACTAAACTAACTGGGGAATGAAATAGTTAATAAATCAGGAAAAAACATTCAAACTTGTCAAAATCTAATATTCTCTAGCTGCTCCTTCAATCCAGCTACTCCTTCAATCCACAATTCCGAGTAGTATGGGCTATGTTTCATTGACATTATTAGTTTGTCCCGTCCGGACTTTTTGAATCGATACAAAACCTTCTTGATCACTTTTGACAGCCCAAACTTCTCAGCCATCCACAATTTCTTGGCCTTGTTCATGATGGCATACTCCGCCAGGTGGAACTCCACTTTTTCAGTCACAGCTGGCACTTGCAACCGAAAGGCGTTTTCCAGAAGTTGGAGAATGTGCTGGTCTGAGAATTCAATTCGATAAAAACTTCTATCGAACTTTGGTACCTTGAATTTCAGTGATGTACGGTGAATAAAATACCGCAAACAAGATGCCGAGCTCTTCTAGGGTTGCTAACCCGATGGTGATGGCGGGTTTGGTGGAGTCTATGTACTCTTTTGAAAAGAGGCATTTGAAATAGTTGGAATAGACGAAGTGGAGCTGAAAAAACGTTACAGTAGGATTGAGATGGTAAGCACAAATGATGTTAACAAAGAGGTTTAGCAATATATTGAAAAATGAGTTTTCAGTTTTTTTTTCGACTGGTTTGAATTTCACAGAAAACAAATTCAGAGCATCAAATCAAAGAAACTAAAGTCGGTGCCAAAATTTCTCAGACTTCATTTTCAAAAGTTTTTTACTGTTTCAATTGCACTATGTAGCTAGACCAGGTAACAGAACGATCCAAAACGTGCATAGTAATCTAGAGAAAGGTCATCTTTTAGGAGAAAAGCTTAGAAGAAATAATTTCTTTCAGTGAAAAAAAACACTGATGGAGTGGAAAAAATTATCTTCAATTTCTAAAAATTTATATTTTTTTTGGTTTGAACATATATATTTTGTTCCAGCCTCTGCCTGAAATTTTAAATTGAAAGTTTCAAACCATGCCTCAAAAAAGGCGCAGTGCACTCACCAGTTCGAGAGGCATTTTCCATCAAAATGCGATGATTTTCATTGTGCAGAAGTTCGACTTGATTCTTCAAGAAGGTCTCGCTGGATATTTGAGAAACTGTTCGGAGAGCAGGGCCAGAAGTCGATGGCAGAGAAAAACCTATAAAAGTTTTCAAAACTTACAGGAATTCAAATAAGAAACCCGTTACCTTGACGTTCATTGGCAGTCGGTGCAAGATTCAGCGGCAGGTTTAATGGTGGAGCGCCATTAAGGATTGGAGCAACTCCAGCAGGGGGTTCTGGAAAATGAAATGTTAGAGTTTATGAATCTACTGCACATTTCTGGATTTCCGCGGGTTTTTCGAACAAAATTTGAATTTTTTTTTAATTGTAAAATTCTCAAAAATTTCTTATCGAACCTGCGGAAAATTTGAAGAAAAAACACTCACCTAATTAAACTTCAAAAAAATCAAATAAGGTGAGACCCATAAAGCCAAATGATCAGGATATTTACTTCTTGGTTTAACCTGAAAAAACAGATTAGGCAAGTTGTAAAAGGTTCAAGAGAAAGTGATCAAAGTATCTCACAGAGCAATAGAATTGCAACTGAAATAAGAGGAAAAAAGAGTAAAAGAAGTTATAAACAAATTGAATTTATTTTACAAAATGAAGAAACGATAGAAGCAGTGCTAGCCAAGAGTGGAGAAGAAAAGTGCAGATGTGTTCAACGGCCTGAAATATAATAGAGTTCGCTTTTTGATTCGGAAAAAATTGAAAACTAACCTCCGTGGTTTGCCTCAGCCGCTCTCTTGCGCGTGAGTGATGGCCCTGCGTCTCCCAAAGGTGCAAGAACGTTGCGGCCACCACCAGGGGAGCCACGACTGCAGCAGCGACTTCCGGAGCAGCAACGTGCTGGGCAGCGACGTGCTGAACAACGACCTCCTGAGCAGCGACTTGCTGGGCAGCGACTTGCTGGGCAGCGACTTCCGGAGCGGCGATTTGCTGAGAAGCGACGATTCCAGCGTTCTGGGCTGCGGCACTCTGGGAAGTGATTGCTGGAGCAGTGAAGGCAGCCACAATGCGCCAACATGAGTGTTGATCCTCTCTTCCTTTGCCGCCGAAGCTTCGAGGAACTTCTGGGTTATGGCCTCGATGCAGCTTTGCATGTTGCGAGCTTGATGCTGGAAATTACAGTTAGTTTGTTTCAATATGGAACTTGCTGCAACTCGGTGGCAGAGAAAAACCTATAAAAACTTCTAAAACTTACAGGAATTCAAATGAGAAGTGCGAGATTCGGCGGCGGATTCTGTGTTGGGGCTCCAGCCGCTTTATCAAAGATTGGAGCAATTCCAGCAAGGGGTCCTGGAAAATGAAATGTTAGAGTTTATAAATCTGCTGCACATTTCTGTATTTCCGCGGGGTTTTCGAACGAATTTTGAAATTTTTTTTAATTATAAAATCCTCAAAAATTCCTATGACACCAACGAAAAAATTGAAAAAAAAAACACTCACCTGAATAAACTTCAAAAAAATCAAATGAGAGGAGACCCATAAAGCCAAAGGATCAGAATATGTACTCTCTGGTTTCACCTGAAAAACAGATTGGGCAAGTTATGAAAAGTTCAAAAAAAGTGATCAAAGTATCTCACAGAGCAATAAAATTGCAACTGAAATAAGAGAAAAAAAAGAGAAATAGAAGTTATGAACAAATTGAATTCATTTTACGGAATGAAGAAACGATAGAAGCATTATGACTAGATCAGCGACGACGGCATCATTGATGACTGGGACAGGAACCGGGAGCATGCGACTTGCTGCCGGAGCTGGAGCAACTGAGGGAGCCAGAGCAGATGGAACAACTGGTGCAGCTTGCACGAGGACAGGGCAACGGCAGAAATCTTTCCGATAAGCTCCAACACATTCGCCTGGTACTTTTCCATACGGTCGGTGGTCTGTTGGAGCGAAACAGCGTGACCATCAACAAGCAGCTTCACGGTCGCTTTCATCTCTTCCAATCCAGCGACGTTGGCTTTGAGGTGCAGACCGGTCACCTCCATGTTCTGGGCGTGTTGCTGAAATAATTTTTTAAATTATGTTGCTAACTATTTTGATCAAACTCACGAGCTGCAGCAAAGCGGACAACTGGGATATGTTGATTCCCAGCTGCTGGCCTCCTTGGTTCCAAGCAGCGACTGGCGGATGAGCTCCCAGCATACCCTATAAAATTATTACTGTTAAATCATTTATATATTCTTGTGGAAAAACCTCGTTGCGGAGTGCCACCTGCATGAATGGCCAAGTAGCAGCTTGAAGGAAAGCGGATCCATTGACAGCTGGTGCAGCTACTCCGATTGCTGGACGGCTGCTCCGATGGCTGTGTTGGGGCTCCAGCCACTTTATCAAGGATTGGAGCAACTCCAGCAATGGTCCTGGAAAACGAAATGTTAGAGTTTATAAATCAACTGTACATTTTCGTATTTCCGCGGGTTTTTCGAACAGATTTTGAATTCTTTTTAAATTATAACTTTCTCAATAATTTTCTATAAACCTGCGGAAAAGTTGAAAAAAAAAAACACTCACATAAATAAACTTCAAAAAAATCAAATGAGAGGAGACCCATAAAGCCAAAGGATCAGAATATGTACTTTCTGGTTTACCCTGAAAAACAGATCATGCAAGTGATGAAAAGTTCGAGAAAAAGTGATCAAGGTATCTCACAGAGCAATAAAACTGCAACTGAAATCAGAGAAAAAAAAGAGAAATAGAAGTTATGAACAAATCGAATTTATTTTACAAAACAAGAAAATTAAGTATTTTCCTTCGCAGTTTTTCTTCTTTGAATTTGTTTCCTTTGTGTTCTCTTCTATCCCAAAAATTTCAGCTAGCTTTGGGAGCCATTCGTTTTGTTCCGAGCTTCCTGTAGAGCTTGATATTTTCAGAGTTGAATTAGACAGTTAACTTACTTCTTTCCTGAGCAATAGTGCTGTCAGAGTCACCTGGAGACGGCGAGCGCGACGTGGATTTATCTGAGAAGTCGAAGATGTCGTGGTGATATCAAAGCCAAAATGCGTTGTGGCTGATAGATGCCACCGAGACCACCGAGATTCTTTAAAGTGATAGGTTTACAATCAAATTGAACATTTTCTCAAAACAAACCTTATTGCGGAGCACGAGCTCCATTCGAGCTGGGGCGGCCGCGACTCCAGCCAGTGGATCTGCTGCTCCGATTGCTTGCGGGAAGGCTGCGTTGGCTTGTCTTCCAGCGGCTTGCTGAGCCGCAGCCAATGCAGCACGGAGTGCTTCAGTGGCGTTGAGCTTCAGCTGGATGGCGTTAGGCGGTGGTGGAGGTGGAAGACCACTCATCTTAGTTCGGCGCGTATTGGGTTGGCTGAAAATGAAGAATGGAAGTTTACGAAAAGTGGTGATTAAAATTAGAAAGCTAGGAAGGGAAGAATAGGAGAAGTGCTACTCCCAAAAAAAATCATGAAAAGAGATAGAACTCCAGGTGGTTCTGAAGATGTATAGTTGAACATTATTCTGGTATTCTGAAACTCCCGCAAAAATATCAACTCACTTCCAAGATCTTTTTGTTTTCCAGAATCACCCGACGATGACGGTTCCATTGCTTGTTGCAGTTGCTTCACTGTAGTGTCTGCTCTGTGTTTGTTTGATTGTAACCTGAGATTCGGAAGTTTACCTAAAGAAAAACTGATCACAGTTTGACGAACATCTTAAAATCCCATAAAATAGTTCGAAACTAACACATGCTCTACATTACAGGCTTCGAAACTCGTTTTAGAGGTGATTTTCATTTGTTAATTGTTTTCGAACAATGCTTGCAGCTTAGATGGATTTCCTACAAGACTATTACTGTTGGGAAAAAATCAGCAATAGTTTTGGTGATTGTTCGGGTAAGAATTCAGCCTATGCGACGACTAATTTACTCTTGATTACCCAAATTTCCGCCCCAAACACAACCAAAATAAAGAAAAAAACTCACTTGAAAATAATCAAAATTGAGACCATCTATCGGATAGTCAGAAGATTAATGAATATACATGAAGTGATTATTTATGAAGGTTTTCTGAAAGATATGAATTAGATTAGCTGAAAAAATATTAGGTTGTTCCATAAAAAATGTCGTTTTTTCAAAAACATTTTGGACAGCCATAACTCATTCGAGGATTGATATTTTCAGACAGTCCAAAAAACATTATAATGGGTATAACACCAGTAAAAAATTCCGTTATACTCGTTGCAAAGCTATCATCAACAGAGCTGTAAATTGCAATCAAAATAGAACTGTCGGTTTTTCGTTACCATGATTTGAGGGGATGATGCTCCAAAAGGTAGTTAGCATCAAACTTCTAAATTTTAGGTTGAGTTGCTGACAGGTCCTATATTACGTATTTGATAACTATATGATCATTACTCGCTTCGCCTTGTGGAGAATCAGTGATTCCCGAAAAGCTTTAGAAATTCAGTACTAAATTTTTTGTACTGATTTTCTGGAATGTTTTCTAACTCTGGCTATCCGATTCCATTTGATCTCAAATTTTGCCAACTTACTTTGAGCACTTCACAGAACGAGTTTTTGTTAAAATTTCAATTTTATATTACTCACACACGAGACCCAATTCAGACTTCATGCAAAAAACTGGAAAATTGTGAAAATAATGCACCTCTCTCGCTTTTCTACTGGAACTCGTATGAATTTGTTTTTAGTAATCATGACCTAGTGGCAGTAAAAAAATAGCAAATTGAAGTTATCTCGTGTCTATCTATGCAGATTTCCCTTCGAATTAAAAATATGACAAAAATGAGGGGTTTTTGTAACAACTGCCAATTGAGCCGTTGAAGCACCAGGGAGAGATGGTGTTGGGTTTTTTGTAACATAGTTAAGGATCTTATGAACGCACAAAAAAATTTAGAAAAACATAACTTCTAACAAAAGTTATGAGGTTTTGAAAAAAACGACATTTTTAATGGAACACCCTAATAGTTAGTAGAAAACTTTCGATTTTTTTCAGGATACTATGTATAAACTTTTCTGTTACTATTGATTATTAGAGGAAACTCACATTGGTAAATCAAAAATGATCCATTGGATCTATAGTCATGATGTGATTATGAGGAATATGAAGATGTGAAGACCTGAAAAATGATAATTCCAGAATTTTTCAAGCATTTCTGTCAAAAAGTTTACTCGGTTGTTGCCGGCAACTTTTGGTCGAAGGTTATCAGATTCATTCGAAAACACTTGCGAAAGCCGAAAATAGTCCAACGAGAAGTTGTGAAACCTCTGATTAGAAGCTGACAGCCCCTGGCTGCTGACCGAAAGTTTCTCAAGTTCAATATTATTCAAGCAGCTCTAAGTCTGACCAAAACCCGACAAAACTCAGATCGAAAGCTGTGGGTGCCTAAGCTAAGAAATTTGAGTACCTGTTGATTAAAATCTGACGATCTCCTAACTTCCGACCAGAATTTGCCAGCGACTACCAGGTATTTTCCTGCTAATTGAAAATTAACTCACATTGAAACACAAAACATTGAGAATGATCGATTGAAGACCCAAAATTGAATAATATACGAGTTGAGGATACATGAAGTGTATAAGCATGACGTTCTTTCTGAAAAATGCTGTGTGAAACTTTCTATCACTACTAACCATGAAAAAAACTTACATTGATAAATGAAAATTCAAAATTGAAAATAATCCGTATATGAAGTGGGTAAAGATGACGGTTTTCTGAAAAGATTGTATGAGAAAAACTGAAAAAAATATTAAGGTAAAATGCGTTCAAGATATCGCACAGTGCAAAACTTGCAACTGAAAACAGGTGAAAAAAAAGAGAGCACAAAATGTATAATTCAATTCTATTTTATTCAATGAAACAAAATTTTCTTAAAAATTAAGATTCAGCTTGTTGTTGATCAGTTTGGCTACTCCGTTAGCTAGCATTCTGAAAATATTTTTTACCAGTTACGGTTTTAAAATACAGAGAGAAATCCCCTTGTTTTGAAAAAGCCACCAACTCACTCATCCTCAAGTCCTTTCGGAACAATTGCCTTCGCGAAGTAAGCCATCCAAATCCGCATCTCCAAGCTCACAGATGTGTCTTTCAGGTATTGCTTGATGGCGATCGGGAAATATTTGTTGACTGCTCTTGCTGAAAAACTGGTTTTCGAACTTCTCTGTTAACCAAGTTTTTAGCTCTGTTGAAAATAACCGTCATATCGTTCAATCCAACTATTATGAGTAAAATAATAAGAAACATACCTTTTTCTGGAGCTATGTTCGTTTTTTATCTTTGCTTGAAGTTGATCTCGTTCCTGATGTGCTGTAGGAACCTTTCTTCTCTTGGCTGTGTCTCAGAGTCACTGCGAACTGAGCCCAAGAAGCTGGAGGATTGAACTGCAGTGCACATATTGTTTCCATCTACAACGTGATATAAATCATCTCCTTTTGTTACCAGTCTGGTGATAAGCACTGAGTAATTACCATTTCTATCGTTATCACGTACCTTTTCATTGAATCGACTCCTAGCTCTTTTTTCGAATTGAAAAAGGGCAAGCACTCTCCGTTTGGGATGAAGTTGATCAGCTTCCCCAAAATAGGATGCGAGAACACTTTTCCTGATTTGTCAAATCTAAAACAGTATATTTTCAAATGTGATACCCAAAAACCAGCTTACATTTTGATGTTGAAATCAGTCAAAATGGCGTGTATCGCAAATGAATTCCGAATTTTTCCCATTATATCCGTCTCCTTCTTGCGAGTTTCTTGCATTTTTTCGAATATTTTTTTGATAAGTCTGAAGTATACAAAATTAGTGGGCTTTGCGCAAAGTGTAGCAGGCTGCCATTTTTTCGAAAATCAGACCTAATAAACATAACTTTAGTATTTTAACAGGAAAAAAACTGATTGAAACCGAAATATTAAATTTCTGATTAGAAACCGTTGATAGGAAATTGTGAATTGCGATATTCGATCCAAACAATCATATCTCTAAAGAAAAAACCCATTTTCCAATGTGTTGTCATCCCAAGTTCACGAGAGTCTGCTGACCAGTTCTCGGATGAGAATTCAGCCTATTAGCCGACTAATTTACTCTTGATTGCCCAAATTTTTGCCCCAATCACTACCAAAGTAAAGAAAAAAACTCACTTCAAAATAATCAAACTTTAGACCATCTATCGGATAGTCAGAAGATTAATGAATATGCATGTAGTGATTATATATGGAGGTTTTTCTGAAAAAAGCGAATTTGATAACCTGATAAAGTAGTTAGTAGAAAGCTGTCGAATCACAAATCAAGAAGAACAAACTCACATTAATAAATTGAAATTCCAAAATTAAAAATTATCCATTGAGATTTTTAACCACAAAAATTGAGTAAAACATGAGGTGAGTATGTCTGGAGTGATAATATATGAAGGTTTTCTGAAAAATGTGAATTAGATGAGCAGAAAAATAGACAGTAGAAAGCTTCGGAGCTTTTTCAGGTTACTATTGCACGAAACTTTCACTTACTACTAATTATCAGACAAAACTCACATTGATAAATCAGAAATAATCCATTGAATATAAATATATGATGTGGTTAAGAAGGGAATATGAAGATATGAAGATCTGAAAAATGACAGTTCAATGCTATTTTAGGCAGTTTTGTGAAGGAATTTACTCGATTGTCGCTGGCAGATTCTGGTAGAAGGCTATCAGATCCAGGCTGAAATAGAAACAAAAGCCGACAATTGACAGACAAAAAGTTGTGAAACCTCTGATCAGTAGCTGACAGCCCCCATAACTTTCGACCCTCGAGTTTTGGCCATAGTATTCAAGAAGCAGCAAACTCTGACCAAAATTCGACAAAACTCAGATCAAAATTGAGGGTATCTAAGTTTGACCAAAAGTTGACTGATTGTGGGTTAAAATCTGCATACTTGTGAAATCGCGGCCCGCACCGGGAAAAATTTTCGAAAATTTACCCCAAAATTATGAAAAAAAACACAAAAATTTCATAATTTTTTCAATTTTTGGCTGATTCGTGATTCAAACACTCAAACTACTCCCAACATGCAAAATATGTAAAATTTACAGAAAATAGGCAAAAATCAGCTGATTTTTCGATTTTGAAAATTCAAATTCAAACTTCGCGGTAACTGGCGGGCCGAGCGGGCCGAACGGGCCCGGCCCGGCCCATCACAACTATGAAAATCTGACTGACGATCTCCTAATTTCCGACCAGAATTTGTATTTTCCTAATACTAGTCACGGGAAAGAACTCACATTAATAAATAAAGGTTCAAAATTGATAATCCATTGAATAAAATATGATGTGATTAGGAGGGGATATGCAGATATGATGATCTGGAAAATAATTCTTCCATACTTTTTAGGCACTTCTATCGAAAAAAATTTACTCTGTTGTCGCCGGCAACTTTTGTTCGAAAGCTATCAGTTTCAGACAGATGAAAAAAAAGCAAAAGCAGATAGTCGTCCGACAAAAAGTTGTGAAACCTCTGATCAAGAGCTGATAGCTTCCTAGCTTTCAACCAGAAGCTGCTCAAGTTTTGGCCATATTATTCGAGCAACACAAAGGTCTGACCAAAATCCGACTAAACTTAGATCAAAAGCTGCGGGTACCTAAGTTCCGACCAGAAATTGACTAGCTGTTGGTCAAAAATGACGGTATCTTGACTTCCGACCCAAATTCGCCAGCAACAACCGAGTATACTCCTACTAATTAAAAATAAACTCACATTGAATGATAAAAAACTTGAAATAATCGACTGAAGATGCAGAATTGAATAAAATACGAGTTGAGTATGCATGAAGTGGGTAGAATATTATGACTTTTCTGAAAAAAGCGAATTAGATTTGCTGAGAAAATGGTTAGGTAGAAAGCATTCGATTTTTTGAAAATCACTACTGTTTGAAAATTTCTATTACTACTAGTCATGAAAAAAAACTCACATTGATAAATGGAGATTCAAAATTGAAAATAATCCGTTGTATATGAAGTGAATAAAGGTGACGGTTTTCTGAAAAGTCTGTATTAGAAAAGCTGAAATAATGATAAGATAAAATGCTTTCAAAATATTGCACAGTGCAAAAGATTGCAACTGAATACACGGAAAAAAGAAAGTACAAAATTTATAATACAATTTTTTTTATTCAATGAAATAAAAATCATCATAAAATTAAGATCGATGGAATGGAGCTAACAAACTTGTTCAGGGTGAGGAGGTTGATTTTTTCCATTTCTGAAAAAAAATTTTATTGTTTTGAAAAACACGTAAAAACTATCAATTCCCTAAGACACCATATTGAAGGTGCTAGAACAAGAAGGCTATGAGTATTTGCTAGATGAGTTTTCCTACTTTTCATAGTCGTGAACTCTGTATTACCGTAGTAATACAGTAGGGGTGGCGGAAGTTTTGCGAACCTTGTGTTTTGAAACATTCTGACTTGAAAACGCACGAAATTCTTAGAAAAAGCTCCTGTATTTCCCTATTCTACCACCTTCAAATTCTAGAAAAGAATAAAACACACTCGCCTTCCAGAAGCTCCTTGCTTTGAGATTTAACTCTCTCGATTTGAACTCGTTGTGTCTCGATTTGCGCTCGTTTTTCATTGACCGCAGACTTTGAGTTGCTAACTACATTCTTGAAATTCTCGATTTCAGCTTTCATCTCTGATCTTCTCATTTCTCTGATCCTCTTCCTTCGCGGCGAGTCCTGAAAAAGTTGCTATTGCTATCTTGTTTGGTAACCTTTGAACTCTCGAGTTGCAAATAATGTTTGGACAGAGTGCCGTAACGACTGGGCATGTGAGCCTTTTCAGGTGGCAAAATGGCATTTTTCAAGGCAAAATGCCAGTAGAAATGACACAATGCCGTTCAAATTTTTAACGGAACTTTACCCAAAAATCACACACTTACCTTCCAGAAGCTCCTGGTCTTGAGATTCAAGTGTCTCGATTTGAACTCGCTGTCCATTGACTTCTGACTCGAAGTTGTTGTTCCGCTTCTTGAATTCTTCCAATTTGGCTCTTAACCCTTCATTTGTCTTCTCAATCATCGACACTCTTTGCTCCTCCTTTTTCTGAGCCTCTTGTTTCTTTGCGACTTCTTCTTCTTGAGCTTTCTTCAATTCAATCCGTTTGTTGTCCTCTGCCAACTGACGTTGCTCATCAACCAACGCCTCCCTGTCGATACTGAACTCCGTTTTCTCAAAATTGAACATCCGGAAGTTCGCTTCCATATTGTCTTGCTGCTCTTTTTTCTCCTCTTCAAATTTTTCTCGATCCTCTCTCATCTTTTTCTGCTCTGTTTCAATTTTTAAATCGAATGCATCCAGGTTGTTTTGGTGTTGTTCCACCTGTAGACCAAGTTGGCGCCGGTCTTCAGGCGGTGACCTTTGAGGAGATAATCGAAGCACTGTGTCGTAATTCGTCCTAATTGGTCTTGATCCAGGCCGAACGGATTTTGGAAGTTGTGTGGCTGCTGTTGATTGTCCATCGCTCTATCGTTCTTGTCAACAATCTGATGCGTCAGGACCCAAAGCGTGCACTTCCGATACCAGGTAACACGATCGAGCTAAGACATATAAAATAATAAACTTTGAAATTATTCAATATTCTGAAACTTCCGGGGAAAAGTATCCACTCACTTTCGCGACTTCTTCTCTCTCAAGAATCACCAGACGATGACGGTTCCATTGTTCGTTGGAGTTGCTTCACTGTAGTGTTTGCACTGTGTTCGGTAGATTGGTTACTGAAATTTGGAAATTTAGCTAGAAAAAAAGCTTTTCGAAGTTGCCAACAATCGTCAAATTTAATGAAATTCGGAACCGAAGCTGAACTTAGAATTTTTTTTTTTGGAGCTTGTATAATTTTTCATAAGACTATTACTGTTAGAAAAAATTGGTAATAGTTCATTGGTAATAGTTGTAAATGACCGCCGGAAAAAAGTGTAGTTCTTTTGGAAATCAAGTTTCATCACAGTAGCATTTCCTGTTTTTACAGAAAATAGACAAAAGAAATTTACAGAAAATAGACAAAAATCAGCTAGTTTTCCGATTTTGAAAATTCAAATTCAAACTTCGCGGTAACTGGCGGGCTTTTCGGGCCGGGCCATGGAAATTTCTGAAAAAGCCCGGCCCATCACAAGTATGAGGAAATCTGATTTTCCAAAATATCAAAACATATTGCAAAAAAGGTGAGGCTAGAATCACGTCAACCCGTCCTATCTTACAAAATGCTCGTGCCTTAGAAATGCTCTAACCAGCTTCTCAATAGAATTTCTCCTTGCTCGAATTGATGAAAAAGTACGTTACGGCTGTCTGGCATAAAGAGATGTGACTCAGGATTACTTCTCACAGGATTATCCGGGAAACGCATGAAAATAAATTTAGAGTTCCAGAAAATTCCGTTATAGACCTAATAGTCATGATTTTGGTTCTTCGATGGGAAAAAATATTGATTGATCCCAAAACAGTTACTTTCTGATAGAATTCCATTGATACAAAATCGAAAACTTTGAAACTCGACCCAAGTAATCATATTCATAAGGGAAAACACGATTTTTCAATAGGGAGTCATCCCACGTTAACGAGAATCTGCTAGCTTAAGTATTTGGGTGAGAATTCAGCCCATTAGCCTACTAATTTACCCTTGATTACCCAAATTTTTGCCCCAATCACAACCAAAGTAAAGAAAAGAACTCACTTCAAAATAATCATATTTGAGACCATCTATCGGATAGTCAGAAGATTGGTTAATGAATATGCGTGAAGTGATTAATTATGAAGGTTTTCTGAAAAATGTGAATAAGGTAAGATGAAATAATGGTTAGTAAGAAGCTTTCGATTTTTTTCAGGTTACTATTCTACGAAACTTTCTGTTACTACTAACCATCAGTTGAAACTCACGTCGATAAATTAAAATTCCAAAATAAAAATTATCCACTGAGATCCTTAACCACAAAAATTGAGTAAATCATGAGGGGAGTATGTGTGGAGTGATAAGATATGAAGGTTACTGAAAAACATGAATTCGATATGCTGAGAAAATGGTCAGATCAAAAGCATTAGAATTTTTTCCAGGTTACTTTAGTATGAAAAATTCTGTCACTACTAATTTTCAGAGACAAAACTCACATTGATAAGTTAAAAATAATCCATTGTATATGTTGATATGAAGTGACTATTAATATGAACATATGATTATCTAAAAATTAATCATTCTATACTTTTTAGGCAGTTCTATCAAGAAGTTTACTCTGTTGTCGCTGACAACTTTTAGTCGAAAGCTATCAGTTTCAGACAAAGGGAGGGGGAAAACACAAGCAAATGCTGATAGTCGTTCTACGAAAGGAAATGAAACCTCTGATCTGAAGCTGTCAGCCCCTAGCTGCCGACCAAAAGTTGCTCACGTTTTGGCGTTATTATTCAAACAGCTCCAAGTCTAACCGAAACCCAGCTATCATATCAAAGATGCGGGTACCTGAGTTTGACCGGAAGTTGACTAATTGTCGGTCAAAAATGACGATCATCTGACTTCTAACCAGAACCCGCCAACGACAACCGAATATATTCCTACTGGTCAAAAATAAACTCACATTGAATAATAAAAAAGTCGAAATAATCGATTGAAGAGCCAAAACTAAATAAAATAGGTGTGGAGTATGCATGAAGTGTGTAGAATATTATGACTTTTCTGAAAAAAGCGAATTAGGTTTGCTGAGAAAATGGTTAGGTAGAAAGCATTAAATTTTTTAAAAGTCACTACTTTCTGAAAATTTCTAGTACTACTAGTCATGAAAAAAAAAACTCACAGTGATAAGTAAAGATCCAAAACTAAAAGAAAATCCATTGTATATATGGTATGACGTGGTTATGCGGGGAATGTGAAGACATAATGATCTGAAAAATGATTATTCTATACTTTTTCAGGCAGTTCTATCAAGAAGTTTACTCTGTTGTCGCCGGCAACTTTTGGTCGAAAGCTATCAGTTTCAGATAAGGGGAGGGTAAAAACACAAGCAAAAGCTGATGGCCGTCCGACGAGAGGTTGTGAAACCTCTGATCAAAAGCTGACAGTCCCTAGCTGCCGACCAAAAGTTGCTCACGTTTTGGCGTTATTATTCAAGCAGCTCCAAGTCTAACCGAAACCCAACTATCATATCAAAGATGCGGGTACCTGAGTTTGACCGAAAGTTGACTAATTGTCGGTCAAAAATGACGATCATCTGACTTCCAATCAGAATCCGCCAACGACAACCGAATATATTCCTACTGGTCGAATATAAACTCACATTAAAACACAAAAATTTCAAATAAATCGATGGAAGACCCAGAATCGAATAAAATACGAGTTGATTATACATGAAGTGAATGAATATGACGGTTTTGCTGAAAAATATGAATTAGAATTTTTTTTTTGGTTAGGTAGAAAGCATTCGATTTTTCGAAAGTCACTACTGTTCGAAAATTTCTATTACTACTAGTCCAAGGATGGGCCTTGGGGCGTTCGACCTCAAAATCTGTAGTCGCGAAAAACTACAGATTTTGGAATCAGCAGTTTAGTGATAAGAGAGACGCAGGTTGAAAAAAAAACGAGAGACGCAGCAAACGGGGAGACGCAGATTTTCGTGGCGAGACCCGCCCGCGCCTTTAAATTTCTCTATCTGCGTCTCTCACTCGCGTTACACACTAATTTCGATCACAAAACTGCGGATTTCAAATTTGTAGTTTCAAAATAGCCTCGCAGGCTTACGGTCACGCCCATCTTTGTACTAGTCATGAAAAAAAAAACTCACATCGATAAATGGAGATTCCAAATTGAAACAAATCCATAGAATATGAAGTGGATAAATATGGCGGTTTTCTGAAAAATGTGTATTAGAAAAGCTGAAATAATGAAGAGGTAAAAATATCGCACAGTGCAAGAATTGCAACTGAAATCACGGAAAAAAAAGACAAAGTGTATAATTCAATTCAATTTTATTCGATGAAACTAAATCTTCAAAAAATTATTCATTGAGTCCACTTTGGTACGGCTGAAGACGGCCTCCGTGTCCTGTTGATTTTTCGCGTCGATGCGGAAGATGGTGCGCAGCTCTCTCTCCAAGAAGTCAACGAAGGCCTGGAAGAGAGATGTGGAATGAAGGTATCCATGTGGAAAAAAGGGGTTTTCTAAGTGAGCCCAACTGGAAACATTTCAAAAGAAATGCCACTCTCATAAAATTGATGTTGAAAATGGACAAAACTCACGCTTCTGGACCTTCTTCGTGGTGGTCTTTCCGCTGGAAGACTTGGCAGTGGTGGCTCCAGCTCCGGTAGAAGTGGTGGGGTGTCCGGGGTCTTCGTCAACTTGGAGGTCCCATTCAAAATTCATCTTTGCTCCGTCTCATCGCGCGAGCAGAACTTATTCCAGAGCTGAAAAATATGAAGGATAAGCTATGATTCTGACCGAATTTCCTTGACTTCTAGGTATAAGTACAAGGGAAAAAAAAGCTAAAAACTCACTCTCATGTTCTCCTTATCATTAAACAGCTTGTCGAATGCGGTGGTCGGTGGAGTGGCGATGTCGGATCCATCTTCACAGATGTCCTCCAAATCTGTGAAGCTGAGCATGATTCTTGCTGAAAATCACCAGTTTCAAAAGTCTAAACTACATAAAAGGCTCTTATCCGAAACCCGGGTATTTATTTCTTCTCCGGGACCCATGGAAATACCCGGGATTCTTGGAATTAATCGGGACTAATTTTCAAAGGATAGAGGACCCTTGGAAATACCCGGGACCCACGGAGATACGCAGGACCCATGAAATATACGGGACCCAAAAAAAATTTTCCGTGACTCATCCGGATCGACTTTTGCTCCGCTTGGGCCGTGTGTTACCTAAGCCTGGTTCAATAGTGATGGTTTACGCTTTCGAGGGTTTGATTAGTGGCCCACCATCAAAACAGGCTTAGGAAACACAACGAAAATGCTTTTCAGAGCACAAAATCGAGTACGTTGAATACCAAAAATTATTTACTGAGCCCCGGAAAAGTTTTTTTGGGCCCCGCATATTTCATGAGTCCCCGGTATTTCCATGCGCCCCGGGTAATTTCAGGTGTCTCGGGTTTTTCCTAGGTTCCTTTGTTCGATGAAAAAGAGCCCCAGATATTTCCATGGGTTCCGGGTATTTCCAAGAATCCCGGGAATTTTTTTGGGTCCTTCCTCCGATGGAAAAAAAACCCGTATAATTCCATGGGTCCCTGGTATTTCCAAGGGTCCCTGGTATTTCCATGGGTCTAGAAAAAAATAAATACCCAGGTTTCGGATAAGAGCCCAAAAAAAATATGCTCACCATGACTCGACGTCATTTCCTCACTCCCATATTCCTCGATCGGGGAGAGCTGCTCTACGGAGATTCGGCGAGAGATCTCATTGATCTCGTCGGCGGACTCAGAATGGTGGTTGGGGCTAAAAATCAAAGTTCAGTAAAAGTAGTATTTTTTCTAATTTTAAGAAAAAAGCGAAAAAAATTTTTTTTCAATATTGAGTCACCCCAAATTTAGAAGAAACTGCTGGCCTGGGTATTCGGATCAAAATTTGGCCATCTGGTTGGTTAATTTCCCATGATTATCGAAATTTTTGCCCCGAAAAGCCCCAAACAACAGAAAACAAAACTCACTTGTTGAAATATAAAATTCGAAAAAATCAGGTCGGCAGAGACCATCGTATCTGGATAGTCAGAAAAAGAAATGAATAAATATAGTTAAATTAGAAAAAATCAAAAGAAGAAGAGGCCCCAACGAGGGGCCAAAGGGGGAATAAATGTGGTTGGGGCAGACGAATAGGATGGCCTGTCGATTAAGTGGGCGAGATACAACAGGAGGCTGAGGAGACGCAGGCCAGCAAAGGGACACATATAGGAAAAGAACGATAACCGACCTCCCACCGGGGGGCCGAAAGAGACGGAGGGAGAAGTATAGAACAACAGGGAAGCGACAACGGGGAGGGAAAGGAGGTCTCTCTCGCTGCTTCCTTACCCCTTCCCCTTCACAGTGACCTCGTCAGGAAGTGCGCACAGAGCAGTGATTGTGCGTGAAACCCGTGCTGCGGGCGTATTTCGCGACTATCGGGGTTTCGAAAATCGGAAACAAGACAACATAATTTCAATAATGAGATGTTAGATTTATATTGTTGAACATCATCTGTGAGCAAAAAAGTTACAGAAAAAGACGACATTGAGAGAGCATGAAATATAACAAGAGAAGCCGCTACAAATCAAGTGAATAAAACTTCCGAAAAATGAAAATTGGTTGACTGAAAATTTTTTATCAGTTGAAAATCATTGTCCGGAAAGCATGAAATGAAAAAAGAGATAAATAGAAAAAGACAAAGGAATTTATGCAGACAATAAAATTGACAACAAATTATGAGGATAACTTTTTTGTATTCGAAATACAAAAAATATGGAAGATTAGAAGAAAACAGAGTGTGATGCTTTTTTTACTACATTTTTTATATAGGATATCATATCTCAGTTCCTGGATCAGCAAGAATGTCCTTTTTTCACAACAAAACTTTCATCAGTTGTACTATTGTTCGGATTTTGGTGGATTTCTTTTTCTGTCCGCCCTGAAAAAGTTGAGCCTCAAATGGTCCAGAATTGTACTAAATCTTTTCAATACGTTGTATTTCATCAGATATTGCTGCATCCTGCATTGGAAAACCCATAATTTGGTCAAAAATCCGAAAATATGACCACCAGCATCCTGATATTTTTGGATTTTGGTACATTTCTGTCCGCCCTGAGAAAGTTTGAGCTTCTAATGGTCCAGAAATGTACTAAATCTTTTCACTTCATAGTATTTCATCAGATATTGTGGCCTCTAGCGTTGGAAAAGCCATAGAAAATAAATATTTTGAGCCGAGTTATAGCCAAAATCCTGAAAATTTTTATTTTGAGCACCATGTTTTCCAGGGTGAAACGCCGATAACTCGGCTCAAAATCAATATTTTTGAGTTCTGTAAAAACATTATTGCTTATAACAAATTCCTACACATTATGATGATACTTTCGACTTGGTGGCCTAGAAACACAATACTTGGAAAGTTAGGCCACCAAGTCTTAATTGACATCAAAACGTGCGCAATTTTGTTCTGAGCCTTAGAGTTTTTACAGAACTTGAAAATATTTATTTTGAGCCGAGTTATAGCCAAAATACTGAAAATTCTTATTCTGAGCAACATGTTTTCCAGGTTGAAACGCCGATAACTCGGCTCAAAATCAATATTTTTGAGTTCTGTAAAAACAATATTGCTTATAATGAATTCCTAAACATTTTGATGATACTTGCGACGTTGTGGCCTAGAAACCCAATATTTGGAAAGTTAGGCCACCAAGTCATAAATAACATCAAAATGTGTGCAATTTTATTCTGAGCATCAAGGTTTTTACAGAACTTTAAAATATTTATTTTGAGCCGAGTTATAGCCAAAATACTGAAAATTCTTATTCTGAGCAACAGGTTTTCCAGGGTGAAATGCCGATAACTCGGCTCAAAATCAATATTTTTGAGTTCTGTAAAAACAATATTGCTTATAATGAATTCCTAAACATTTTGATGATACTTGCGACTTGGTGGCCTAGAAACCCAATACTTGGAAAGTTAGGCCACCAAGTCTTAATTGACATCAAAACGTGCGCAATTTTGTTCTGAGCAACAGGGTTTTTACAGAACTTTAAAATATTTGTTTTGAGCCGAGTTATAGCCAAAATACTGAAAATTCTTATTCTGAGCAACAGGTTTTCCAGGGTGAAATGCCGATAACTCGGCTCAAAATCAATATTTTCGAGTTCTGTAAAAACATTATTGCTTATAACAAATTCCTACACATTATGATGATACTTTCGACTTGGTGGCTTGAAACCCAATATTTGGAAAGTTAGGCCACCAAGTCATAGATAACATCAAAATGTGTGGAATTTTATTCTGAGCCTTAAAGTTTTTACAGAACTTGAAAATATTTATTTTGAGCCGAGTTATAGCCAAAATACTGAAAATTCTTATTCTGAGCAACAGGTTTTCCAGGGTGAAATGCCGATAACTCGGCTCAAAATCAATATTTTCGAGTTCTGTAAAAACATTATTGCTTATAATGAATTCCTAAACATTTTGATGGTACTTGCGACTTGGTGGCCTAGAAACTTAATATTTGGAAAGTTAGGCCACCAAGTCATAAATAACATCAAAATGTGTGGAATTTTATTCTGAGCCTTAGAGTTTTTACAGAACTTGAAAATATTTATTTTGAGCCGAGTTATAGCCAAACACTGAAAATTCTTATTCTGAGCAACATGTTTTCCAGGTTGAAACGCCGATAACTCGGCTCAAAATCAATATTTTTGAGTTCTGTAAAAACATTGTTGCTTATAACAATTCCTACACATTATGATGATACTTCGACTTGGTGGGCCTAGAACACATACTTGAAAGTTAGGCCACAAGTC
>GL380145.1:0-22599 GCA_000143925.2 Caenorhabditis brenneri
GCTTAGGTGTCACCCCAATCTTAGGCTCCAACTTAGGCTTAGGCTTAGGTGTCAACTCAATCTTAGGCTTCAACTTAGGCTTAGGCTTAGGTGTCAACTCAATCTTAGGCTTCAACTTAGGCTTAGGCTTAGGTGTCCCCCCAATCTTAGGCTTCAACTTAGGCTTAGGCTTAGGTGTTCCCTTAATCTTAGGCTTCCACTTAGGCTTAGGCTTAGGTGTCACCCCAATCTTAGGCTCCAACTTAGGCTTAGGCTTAGGTGTCAACTCAATCTTAGGCTTCAACTTAGGCTTAGGCTTAGGTGTCACCCCAATCTTAGGCTTCAACTTAGGCTTAGGCTTAGGTGTCAACTCAATCTTAGGCTTCCACTTAGGCTTAGGCTTAGGTGTCACCCCAATCTTAGGCTCCAACTTAGGCTTAGGTTTAGGTGTCAACTCAATCTTAGGTTTCAACTTAGGCTTAGGCTTAGGTGTCCCCCCAATCTTAGGCTTCAACTTAGGCTTAGGCTTAGGTGTTCCCTTAATCTTAGGCTTCAACTTAGGCTTAGGCTTAGGTGTCCCCCCGATCGTAGGCTTCCACTTAGGCTTAGGCTTAGGTGTCAACTCAAGCTTAGGCTTCAACTTAGGCTTAGGCTTAGGTGTCAATTCAAGTTTAGGCTTAGGTTATGGTATCAACGCAGGCTTAGGCTTAGTGTCTTATTTGCTTCCATATGTCATTCCGAAAGCATTGCTTAGGAAGGATATATGGGAGCGTATAAAACACAATGGAATAGCACAGGTCGTGAAGAAACTCAGAAACTGGTGTCTCCGAAAAGTTTGCGTTTCTCACAGCTGACCTACATCCTTTTATGTAAACATTCCCAATTGCAAAACAAAATCTCTCATTAGATTCTCAGCCGGTTTGCTTTTTCTTCTTTTTCTGTCTACAAACAGAAAATTGAGAATGCTTTCAAATCAACAGGACTTCTATGAAAAATACGAAATTGGAGAGGAACTGGAAATCGGCACCACAAGTTCTGTTAAGGCGTTTTTTATTGCAAGTGAAAATTTTTAGATGGTTTAAAGCAACGGAAAAAGAGTGGAGACGTCTATATTTGGATTTTTTTTGTCGTGGGTCAATCCGTGTGTGTCTTAAACGCTACCATATACAATCTCTAATCACTGCTTTTGGAATGACATATGGAAGCAAATAAGACACTGAACCTAAGCCTGAGTTGATTTCAACGCCTGAGTCTAAGGCTTAGGCTTGAGCCTCAGTCCAAACTGCAATGACTTGAGAAAGCATTTTTGTTTTTGTAAACGCATCTGGTAGGATCCAACTCTATGTTTATGATTTTAGCTGACCTTATTTAACCAACTAGAAAGTTTTTACCGTCTTTGTTATATTTAGTGTTCAGACACTTGCTTAAATCATTTTTGAAGCATAATTGATCATAAGTTCGAAATCACTTCTGGTACCTGATTATCGAGTCGACCAGAAAAATGAGATAAACAATTACAACAATTAGTCCGGCCACACCAGACGGGTTTACGAAAACGAAGATCTCAGTTTCGAAACAGGGGAAATTTTTTTTAATCGGAGATTCTCCCAAAAAATAATAAGTGTCAACAAACTTCTTTAGCACGTTCTTGAGTATCTGAAGTGTGGGAAAAAAATCATCCGGTATCAAGTTCTATACAACACACTACTCATATTAACTGTAATAATCTGCCGCACCGATCCTAAGTTCAAATCCACCAGACGTATCTACTATCAAGTTTTCAAAGAAATTGGTTTTGTTCCGCACTTTTTCTGATTCGAAACCTTTTTTGCTCAAACTGTTTTGGTTTTAAAAAATATTGAAAAAGTTACCTTGCAGGCGTTTCCGGTTTGACTCTTATTTGGAGAGCAAAATCTCTTTTGGCCCAAGGTTGCCCGAGTTCCATACTAGAAGTTTCAGCTAACCGACTGCCATTCCCCGTCCAAGCTGCTTCTCATCATATTAGAACTTTCAACGATATGCCTTCCTAAGGCTGATTGGTCTCTCCAGTACTCAACTTCGCTCTTACTGTAGTTGGTGATCCAGTTCGGGCATTCGTCAGAAGAAGCAGCTGCTCGATGATTCCATTTTTCGCAATGATGCCCATTTTCCGTCCAAACTGCCTCTCACCATTTCAGAACTTTCAACGAAATGCCTCCCTAAGGCTGATTGGTCTCTCCAGTACTCAACTTCACTCTTACTGTAGTTGCTGCTCGATGATTTATCGTCGGCATCGGGCTCATCTTCCTCATCTGTTTTCTCCTCCTCCGTCTCATCCTTTCTGATCATTGAACTTGCTGTCCGTTGTCCCTCTTTCCTCCGCTTCGAAATGACCCTTTCTTTTCCGAATGAACTTTCCACCAAATGACGCAAGTTTTTGTCGATTCTTCGTCTCGAGCCGACAAGCTCTACATTCCTGCTTTTCTTGAGTCTGGAAACAACACATTGAGAAAATGTTTTGATCAATCTTTTGAAAACCGAAAAAACGTTGAGCAAAAAAGGTTTGGAATTTAGAAGAGTGCGGAACAAACAGAAACGAATTCTTTGAAAATTTGATAGTAAATACGTGTGGTGAATTTGAACTGAAGGACGGCGCGGTAGATTACTGAAAACAACAAAACGGAGGAGGCGCGACCGCTTTGCCCGTTTATAAGCGTCTGGGTCTCGATAGCAGTATCAATTCAATTGAAGTTTTCATCTCCTCTGAAAACTTTTCCTGTTGCCGTGTCCAATAAGTAATCATGAATTTGATGAATTTCTCTTCCTCTCGTGTAATCTCAAGATACTCACTTCGGTTTACAATCTGTTTCGCTTATGAACTTATTTTTGACCGTTGTAACTGTTAACGATAACTTCCATTCTTATGAGATAAACAATGAAAGCTTCTGTCATTTTTCATGTTGCCTTCTGTTTCAACCATTGTTTCAAAGCTGAACACTATTTCTTCTCTGTGCAAGTCAAAAAAAAGTTAAAACGGTTTCGCCTAATCTTTTCTGCCTCCCTCTCTCTATAAATCGCGTTGGTATTTAAATAACAAAAAATGTGGGCGGAGCTTGTCAAAAAAAAGTGTGAACTTTTCTGTAAACAAATGTGTCCCACTTTTTGTGCATTAATAACTCGGCTCAGGATGAAGCTATCACTTAGAAATTTTTTGGGCTCATTGGAAAAGTCTGTCCCTGTGTGGCGACAAAGAGGGGTTGTGATTGGAGCTCTCGGAGCCCGTCCATGGGCTCCAGAATGGAAAGTGCTCTTTTTCAGCGCGCGCGTTAGTACTGAGGGTTTGAGGTTTTTCGCATCTATCTCGGTCAGTTTTTGAGATTTCAACTTTTCTTTTGAACCATGAATTGAGCAACTGATTATCTATGTTTTAAAAAAAAGAGCATGAAAAAATATTGAGTTTGAGCTCTTAAAACCATAAAAGTGTAAACCACCAAAAATGGTCAATTTTCGGGTGTTTTTTTCACTATCCTCTCGAGATCTCGGGTTAGAAAAGTCGGATCGGTCTGAAAATTCATTTCTGGGGTAATTAGACTATGTAGAAAAAGAAAACGTCGTCTCCTCGGTCCGGTCTTCAATGGATCTCCCGGATTTTTTCAAAAAAAGACAAAAAAACATCAAAATTCGCATGTTTCCCCCTTTTTCCGCCAGCTCACAAAATCGGTCAAAAAGTGGCCAAAATTTTAGATATCGAGGGAACAAAATATATGGAAATGTAGAGAAAAAAAATCTCTATCGAACGATATAAATTTCATCTGGGGTTTCTTCAGAAAAAATCCGTCAAAAACCCAAAAAACCTATTTTTTAGTACTGGAGGACCGGGAAAAGTTGGATAAAAAAGAATTTTTCCACTAAAGTTGAGCTCTAAACATGTTCAAATATCTTAAATAAACATTATCTAATGGAAAACATAAGTTGAGGCTGATACGATAAGTTTCCACAGAGTTGTAGAGAAAACCCAAAATTCTGATGACACCAAAAATTTTTTTTTTCATTTTTGACTTATTTTCAAACTTTTTCTATGGAATCGATAGAGCTTTTTCTCCTCTTTCCAATGATATCAAAATCAATACCAGTTTCTTCTCGCATCACCCTCTAAAGCGGGCCCAAAGTTGGCACTGCCTCCCTTGCAATTGCAGGCAAGAGGGGAGGAGAGCGCGTCTTTTTATGACAGTGTGTGAGGTCGCTTCCCAGAAGGATATATATCAATATAGGTTTTTTTCAAACATAATTTTTCTAACATTATGTTTACATAGGCACCCGTTTCATGTGATTACAAGAGTCCGCGGCGGATCCGCGGCTATTGTGACTGTGCCATTTAGGGACGCGCCAGCCTGGCTGGTGAGGAGTACTACACGAGTCGGCGGCTCCGCCGCCGCTCTTAGCAGTTCCGCGGCCGCAGGCCGCGTAACTCTTGCCTAGCGCGCTTGCGCGCTAGTCCAACGATGAAGAACAAAGAAACCGGAGATGTGAAAAACGTGGAGCAGATAGGCATTTTCGAATCGAGAGCTGAGGTTCGCCTTAAAGTAGACCCTGAGAAGTGAATTCAGGGGTTGTTATCGATCAATATTAGGTTTGATAGTCACTTCCGAATCCGCGGTCGTTTAGGAGTGGTCCCCTTCTACATTTCTGTCGTTTTATACCACTCGTTTCCTAACGAAAATTAAAACGTACATATTGAACAATTAATCGAAAAAAAATTTCAATGCAAAAAAATGCATTCAGACGTCTAACTCATGTTTCCTCAATGCTCACTTGAAAAAACATCTAGACCCTCAGTTTGGCAATCAGAGCCATAATTTCTCAAAAACCCGCTCAAAAATTATTGTTAAATTATTTGTTTTAACTTGTCAAGTAAAAAGCCATGCAGAGAAAGCCATTAGAGAGAAAAACGCTAATTTCGAACTATTCGTGCCCACCCCTATGACCACAAGAATCCCATTCCACACGCCGCCGGTGACTCGCAATTCCCCCACCACATTCGTTATCCATCTACCTATCATCTTTCCTTGCGCGTGCGTTTACCTATTTCCCTATTTCAACCAACCCAGAGAATTACAATTAACTAACTCTGACTGTCATTTCTGAAGTCGAATCCTCATCGATACCGTCGAAGTCCAATGTCCCAATGCAGAGAAATTGGATCACTCTGAAAATTTATGATTAGACAAAATGTAGGTGCTAATTTTTTTTAACCTTTATCATATCCAGTATCGACTTCGGAAGGCTCCGAGAGTTGATTTTTCCTCCATTCAGGCCAGTTTTCCCAACTGAAAAAAAATCGTTTGTGAACTGTCGGAAGCTGTTTTTTTTATTCTTTCAAAAATAATTGAAAGCGATAAATAACTAAGATCCATTCAGAAAAGTTTGAAAAGTTCAATTATTTTCAGAAAATTAGTTAATAATGTTCTGCGCAAAAAGATACCTAATTAAAAAAGTTGAAAAAGAAAAAAGAAGTTAAAAGAGAAAAAGAAAAAAAGAGGAGAGGGGCGAGACAATTGATCGTATGGTTCAAGAAAGGAAAGACAAAAGAGGCACGCGGCGTTCTGATCTCGGGTGTTTTTTGACCTACGCGCGTCTTGGGTGACGTAAGAGAAAGGAGGAAGGGGGTAGGGGAGAGTTGATCTACATGGAAACCGGCGGTCCGGGAAAATTCGAAATGGAAGTTTCTTCGAGATCAAAAACGTAAACTCGAGAAAAAAGGAGCATGAAAAAATAATGTTTTTTACTTTTTGGGAATTGTTTTTCTTCAAATGTTGTAGGCAAAAAATTTGAACAGTTGAAGGACGGAAACATATAATGATAGATGAAAATACAATAAAGGAAAACGGCAAGGAGAAACAAGATATATAGGGTAGACTTTCGTTCTAGGGTTAACAGGATTTTTTTTTTGAAAAATCAGAGCTTCTTTCAAAATGATGCTAGCTTCATCAAACTTATTGGTCATCTTTTTCAGTGCCTGGAGCTTCAGAAAAACATAATCCAAAATCCTAGCACTGCCTAGTTGACACAACGAACATAACAGGTCAAGCCTGGAGAAGTTTGAAACAATTTTCTTGCACTCATGATCAGCTGCTCCCAGGTTTCTTTCGTTATTCTTTAGCTCAAACTCTCTTTGCTTTTTCCGTAGGTCTTTGTATTGTTTTTGTGGTTTATTTTCCTTTATCGTTTTCGTTGAGCCCGTTCGAATCTTGTCGGGCAAAATCTCAAAAGAGAGCCATATCAGGCATAAATTATAAAACATATAGTTTCAAAAAAATTTAGTTACTGTTGATTTGAGACTTCACAAATCATACAAACATATATAGTGCATACTTGTGAAATTTTGGCCCGGCGGCCCGGCCGAGAAAAAATTTTCAGGGCCCGGATTCAAAAAATTTTGAAAATTTTTTTTGACAATTTTTGAAATTTTTCGAATTTTTTTCCAGAATTTCAACATTTTTTGAATGAGAATTCTCTCTGTAAAAGTCAATTGTTGCCAAATTCCGATAACTTGACGGCCGCGTTGTCTCACCACAAAAACTACAGTATAAACATAATTGCTACCGTAAGATTTATCGAATTCCATCAATTTCCATCAATTTTCAGCGATTTTTCAGCTTCTTTATCAGAAAAACAATAAATATTTGTTGAAAATCGATGGAAACTGATGAAATTTGAAAAATCTTGCGGTAAAAATCAAATTTATACGGTAGTATTCGTGGTAGGGTACCGTGGCTGACCATCGAGTTGTCAGATCGTCGTCTAGAACTGACTTTATCAGGAAACATCATAATAAAGCCCTTCAAAAAACCTAAAACTACTCTTCTTATGCTCAATATACCCCCGGAGCACAAAATTAGGGTATATTTTTTCGATTTTTCGAAATTCGCTGTAATTTTCCGGGCCGAGCGGGCCGAGCGGGCCGGGCCGGGCGGGCCGGGCCGGTGAAATTGGTGTTTCGGCCCGGCCCTTAACAAGTATGATATAGTGGCGCCAGAAAAAAGGAATCAATTTTCAGAAAGGATGACTTTTCACAATAGGGTATTTTTTTACCATAAACCAAAACAAGACACCAATTTTTTTACATTTTTTTTTTCAAAACGAAAGTATTTGTTTTTTTTTCATTCAAGTAGGAAAACTTTAACTTGGCTTTTTTTAATATTCAAATTACTGCTTTTTCGTTAGGTCAAAACTGGTCAAAGAGCTTTCAAAACGAGAGGAAAAGCCAGTCGTTCTAATTTGATAAGAAGACTAGCTTAACCGCATGCTCAAAAAGCAGGTTGACCTCCTGGTAGGACTTGTACCAAAATAAACAACGCAAAAGCCGGATTTATATTACAACAAATTATTGTGAAGACTAGAAAAATTTACAAAAAACATTTTTTTTGGAATGGCTCCTAATGCTTTTCTTTTTCAATTCCTCTTTGTTACATCTTTAGATTTCGTCTTCAGTATCCATTTGGAGTTGTCCGAATTTATCTAAAATTTTGTCGTATTTAGCTACAAATTTCTTGAATCATTGTTCTCGACGGCATTGAAATCTATAGAGAAAAATTCAATTATTATCAGTGAAAGAAAGTTGAAAGCTTACAGTTTATTTTAGATATATTTTTTAATAAGAATAATTAAATTATTCGAAATGATCAAATCGGTCAAATCCTTACAAAAAATCATAAGAATGAAGCAAAAGGAATGAATACGTTTGATATTCAAAAATTAGAAAAAAATCATATAGTAAGGAGTAGGCATCCCAAACCAAGGGCGCCAGTGTTGAATAAATGTAGGGTATGTGTAAGGAGAAAAAAGGGATTAGAGGCGATTAAAACAAGAAAAGTGGCGAGATGAAGAAAGGGAGTGTCGATTAAATGTGGGTTATGTGTCTTCATACAAAAGAGAATGGCGGTCAACAGAACGAGAAATGCAGGGAAAAGAAGAAAAGAAAAAAGGCACACCATAAAAAAGCCGATTGAGTGACAGCCAGCTGCCCGAAACCGGTTACATTGTGGTCAGCTTCAGCTGCCCCTCTTCCCGTTCTCCTCCTTCTTTGCAGGAAAAAAAGGCAATTAGTCTAATGACGGAATACATTTGGTTGATCTTTGTTTATAACAAGTTTGAAACAAAAAAACTCTTTCGAATTTTGTAGGGCGAAATCTCAAGAAAGAGCCTAAGGTTTTGATACAACTACAATTTTTTTGAAGTTCTATTGAAACTTCACATAGACAGACACATATGGTAGGATCACAACACAGGAATCAATTTTCAGACCGTGCGATTTTCAGAAATGATGGTTTTTTTTACATAGATCAAAGCTGGGCGAAAAAAAAATTCCGAAAAAAATACCGGAAATAATATTTTTCGAAAATTTTCGTCCAAAAAAACATCGAAAAACTTTATATCTTCCAATTTTTCGGGCGAAAGTAAAACGAAAAATAGATTTTCGAGATTTTTCAAATTTTTCGACTTTCTATTGAAATTGGGTTTGAAAAACGGTAAAACGATTAAAAAATAAAACTAAAAAACCGGTCGAAAACTTTTTAGATTTTTGCCAAAAGAAAAACGAAAACTTCGGTTCACTTAATTTTACAAGAAAAAAAATCAAGAATTACAGAATTCATTTCAAAATAAGAAAATTACCCTGTATCTTTCTTTCGACACAAAACTTCCACTTGGGTTTTTAGAAATTCAGTTTGCTTCATATCAAAATTAGCCAATTCGCTTTCAAAACAAGAGGAAAAGCCAGTCATTCTATTTTGATCAGAAGACTAGCTTAACCCAATGTTCGAAAAGCAGGATGACCTGCTGGTACAACTTGTACCCAAAATGAACAGCTCAGAACACGGATTTATATTATAACTATTTATTGTGAAGACTAAAGTAATTACAGGGTAAAGCGATTACAAAAAAAAACAAATTGTTTTGAAATGGCTTCTGATGGTTGAGTGAACGTGGGTCATTTTGTTTTCCGTCGCGGACTCCTGACACCAGTTCTCCATGTTCACGGACTCCTTCAACATCTTTTCGGCATCTTTCATAAATTTCTGCCAGAGCCTCTTGTCGTCACTGACAGTCCAGGTTTCTGCATTCTGGACAATGGTATCGGCCGATTTCAGTTCGAGGTGGGATGATGTTGACACAAATTTGATGCTGCCATGATTTGCACTTCTCACACAACACCCAATCTGCATTTCTGTCTGCATCAGTTCTTGGTGGTTGCTTCAGTCCACATACACACTTTACGCCATGAACCTCAAGACTATCGTCGGGAAAAGCTTTTTTGAATTTTAAAATTGAAAATAATCAGATTGGCTAGATCCTAACAGAGAATCAATAGAGCCGTGAATAAAGGTAGTGAATATTATAAATTAGAAATAATCATAATAGAAAGGGTAGGCAGCCCAAAACAAGGGCGCCAGTGTCGAATAAATGTGGGGTATGTGTAAGGAAAAAAGAGAGAATGGAGGCAGCTGAATAGGAAATGTGGCGAGAAGAAGAAAGGGAAAGAGACACAGACGCATTGACCACACCCAGCTGTCCGGCGCCCGGTACCGCAAAGACCGCAGCAGCTGCCTCCCCTTTCCGTTCTCCCCCTTCTTTTCCGAAAGAGAATTTCTTCCCTTTCCTCCTTCTTAGGGAAGTGACCGATTTTTAAGACGGGGGAGGGTGAAGAATAAAGAACATGCAATAAACTACGAATATATTCATGGACTTGCTGAAAAAGAAAGATGAATGGTATTAGTTGAATAGGTTTTATAACTAAAGACAATTATAGTTTTCATTGTGAGAACCAATCAATTACTTGGAAGGCGTAGCATGTGAATTTTCGTTGGATTTTCAGTTAAAATTGCAACGTTTTAAAAATATTCAATTGTTCAAAGAATTGTTTTGTTTTTAATTTTTCCGGTCCAAAACATTCGAAAAAAAGGTTTTCGATTTTTTTCAATACAAAACATACGAAAAAAAGTTTTGTCGGACCACAATACTTGAAAAAAAGTGTTTTCCTTTTTTTTCGATGAAACGTATTCTACAAAAAATTTTTTTTCGAATTTTTTTGTCCAAAAACTTTTTTAAAAAAGTTTTCCGAGTTTTCTCTGTCCACAATATTCGGAAAAGAAAGTTTTTTGATTTTTTCCTGTCCAAATTAATCGAAAAAAAAGAGTTTCGAATTCTTTAGCTTTGCAAAAATCGGAAAAAAAATTGTTTTCAAATTTTTTTGATCCAAAAAATTGAAAAAAAAAAGTTAATCTAATTACCCTTGGAACAATCAAAAACGAATTTGTTTTCGGATTTTCTCGATCCAAACTATTAGAAAAAATGTGTTTTGAAACCTTTAGCTTTGTAAAAATTCGGAAAAAAAATTTTTTTTTGATTTTTTTTCGATCCAAAGTATTCGAAAAATTTAGTTTTCGAGTTATTTCGGTCCGAAAAAAAATGAATGTTTAGAATTTTTCGCTCCTGGATAAACCGAGAACAATTTTTCCCGGATTTTTTCTATCTATGATTTTCGAAAAATTGTGTTTCCGAATTTTTTCGATCCAAAATAATCGAAAACAAGTGTTTCAAATTTTTTAGCTTTGGGAAAAACGGAAAAATTTGTTACCGGATTTTTTCTGTCCGCAATATTCGAAAAGTTGCGTTTCCAAATTTTCCGGGCCAAATAATTCGAAAACAAGTGTTTCAAATTCATTCACCTTGGAAAAATTGGTGAAAATTTTTTCCGAATTTTTTCTATCCATAATTTTCGAAAAATATCGTTTCCGAATACTTTCGGTCCAAAATAATCGAAAAAAAGTGTTTTGAATTCTTTAGCTTTGGAAAAATCGGAAATTTTTTTTCGAATGTTTTCGTTCCAAAAAAAAGTATTTTGAATTTTTCACCTCTGGAAAAATCAAAAACACATTTTTTCCGGATTTTTTCTATCAAAATCAATCGAAAAAAAATTGTTTCGAAACTTTCGAACTTTTTTTCAGAAAATAGTATTTTTTCCTCGTTCGATTTGTGCCGAAATAAATTTAGTATTTCTGTGTTTGATTAAATTGGTCAATTTGTTTTCAAAACAAGAGGAAAAGGCCGCCATTCAATTTTGATCAGAAGACTAGCTTAACCCAATGTTCAAAAAACAGGATGACCTGCTGGTACAACTTGTACCCGAAACAACTCAGAACACAGTTTTATACCATAACTATTCATTTTAAACACGAAAAAATTCGAAAAAAAACGAGAAGAGACATTGAGTCGACTTCAGTGGTTGATTATAATGGATCACTTTTTTCTATTGCCATACCCTAAAATTTCGAGATTTTTCTCAAGAAATGATTATGTTCAATTAACTCACAACCGCTACATGATAACAGACACAGAAGTTTTGCTGGTATCGTTTGTGAATGACTCTTTTCTCTCTGAAATAGATTTTTGAATAGTAAATAGGAAAAAGTTAGTTCGAACTCACTTTTTATAATCTTCTAGAAAAAAAATATTTGTAGGAATTAAAAATAATCAGAATCGGTTAGGTCCATAATCCAAAGAACCAAATGGAAGCCAAGAGTAAATAGAGGTTCAATCAAAAACAATCAGAAAGCAAGGCCCTCAATCGGAGAGCCAGGCTACAAAAAGAGGGAAAGCAGGGTAAACAATCCAGTCAGAAGGAGCCAAATGCGAAAATAATGAAAATTTATAAAAGGGGAAGGAGCGCCACTGAGCCGGCAAATAAAGGAGAAGAACGAAATAGAATGGAAGAAAAAGAGACACGAGAAAGAGATCCATAGCCTGGCGCGCGGAGCCGCCGGACACAGCAAGGCAGCCGGCTCCTTTCTCGTCTGCTCCAGTCCCAATTTTTCGCTTTCTCCACTCCAAGGGAGCCAAATGCAAAAATAATGAAGGTTTGGAAGGGTGGAAGGGAGTGCCACTTAGGCAAAGGAGGAGGAGAGATCAATATCCTGCTGCGCGGAGCTCAGCGCCGGGCACAGAGAAGCACCCCGCTCCCGTCTTTTTCCGTCTGCTCCATTCTATTTCTCAGTTCTCTTTCTCCCTTACACGCTCCAGGATGTGTTTTCCGAGAAATCTAACCAAATCACTTCAGCTTTCACTCTTTTGGCGCCCTCGGATTTTGGGCTGCCTTCTCATATTTTATGATTATTTGAAATTTTGATTCTATTCATACTCGCCTTCTCACTGACCATCCGGATAGATGGTCTCGCCAAACTGATTATTTTTAATTTTATGATCTTCACTCAATCGAACTAGAGAAGTAAGTAGTTTATTTTGATATTTCGTTTTCTGAATTTTTGTTTGGGGTTGGCTAACTAGGTTTTCAATTGTCAATACGATTTTTTTCTAGGCCTATTTTGGAGAGTTTATCATAGCGGGTTTATTGAAATCCTAATTTCATGATAACATTGTATGAATATTGAGATCAGGTTTGTCTGAGGAAATTTCCGAACACAGAAATTTTTTTTTCGGGGTTTTTGGACGATTTCGTGAAATTTTTTTTGAAGAAAAAAAAGCGAAGTCTGAAACCTTTTCTAGCACTATACAAAATAAAGAAACTGAAAAATTCACAATTTTTTTGTCGTTATTCGAAAAGTTTCTGTTAAGAAAAATAACTGTTTTCGAATTTTCCGATTTTTTTCAGATTTTTTTCGGAAAAAATATTTCGAAAAAAAAATTCTTCGAACCTTTCAATTTTTCTCAGATAAAAGAACACGAAAAAAATCAATAAATTAGCCCTCGTATTTTTCAAATTTTTCTCGAACTGAAAATTTCGAAAAAAAATGTTTCTGAATTTTTTGATTTCTTTCGTCGGAAAAAAAAATTTAGAAAAATAGCCGTTTTTGAATTTCTCGATATTTTTGGACAAAAAATTACGAAGAATAACTGCGTTCGAATATTTCAATTGTTGTTGGATAGAAGATTTTGAAAAAAAAAGCCGTCTTCAAATTTTCCGATATTTTTGAACAAAATATTACAACAAACAACTGTTTTTGAATGTTTCGATTTTTTAAAGTTAAAAACGATTGCAAAAAAAATGTTTTTGAATTTTCCGATTTTTCTTCGGACTTTCTAATTTTTTTCGAATAAAATAACACAAAAAAATTAACACCGAATTTTTTCAAATTTTCTTCGGGCAGAAGAGATTTCGAAAATAAATTTTGTCTCGGAACCCTTCATTTTTTCTCAAATAAAAAAACACGAAAAAAATCAGTCCTCGTGTTTTTCCAATATTTCTCGAACTAAAGATTTCGAAAAAAAAAACATTTGGTACAGAATGTTTTGATTGCTTTTGTTGGATAAAAGATTTCGAAAAGTAGCTGCGTTTTCAAACTTACTGATATTTTTGGACAAAATATTAAGAAGAATCACTGTTTTCTAGTTTTCGGGGTTTTTTATAGCACAAACGATTTCAATTTTTTTTTTTGAAACTTCCGCTTTTTTTTTCCAAATAAATGAACACAAAAAATTAGTTTTCGACATTTTCAAATTTTTCTCAGACTGAAGATTTCCAAAAAAAAAAGCTATTTTCAAATTTTCCGAAATTTTTGGACAAAATATTACGAAGAAAAACTGTTTTCGAGTTCACCGTTTTTATTTTTGGTACAAACGATTTCAAATTTTTTTTTGAAACTTCCGATTTTTTTTCGAACTTC
Source organism: Caenorhabditis brenneri (assembly GCA_000143925.2). NCBI lineage: Eukaryota > Metazoa > Nematoda > Chromadorea > Rhabditida > Rhabditidae > Caenorhabditis > Caenorhabditis brenneri. The sequence goes on from GL380145.1 coordinate 13,638, forward strand.
CTGATTTACTTTCGAATAACAGAACACAAAAAATTAGTTTTCGAATTTTTCTCGGAATGAAGATTCCGAAAAAAATTGTTTTCGAATTTTTTTTTCGGATGTAAGATTCCGGGAATACTTTTTTCTCTTTCAAAAAATTTCGAGAATATTTTTTTCCCGGCGGAGTATTGCGAAAAAAATTTTTTCGAACCCTTCAATTTTTCTCAGATAAAAGAACACGAAAAACTTTAGTCCTCGCATTTTTCAAATATTTCTCGAACTGAAAATTTAGAAAATGAAATTTGTTTTCTTTTGTCGAATAAAAGATTTTAATAAATATCCGTTTTCAAATTTTCGATATCGAAAAGAAATTATTTGTCAAATTATCAGATTTTCGCGGATGAAAGACATGGAAAACACAAATTTATTCTCAAAGTATTCAAAATAAATTAGTGAACTTCCACATTTACACACATTTGGGTGTCACAATTTCAAGAAAAGCTAAACTGAAAGATAGATTTTTAACCGACATTAAAATACTCAAAAATAGGCAAAACAACATGTTTGTAGTCAGTTCTTTCATAAACAGTAGGTAATGTCTTGAAACTATTGTTTACAGATTCAAAACACACGGAGAAGTCGTATAATACCAGGCAAGTAGAAAGAGAAAAACTTCTGGGACAGTCGAAAAAGTCGATTCAAAGTTGATGGAACAAACAAATGTAAAGAGGTGAAGGTGAGTTTTGAATTTTCAAATTAATTGGGGCATCGTGAAAACTAATCCTGGCTTATCATCTTTCAGAAGTCGAGACATCAGGACACAATGCCGACCTTCAGTAACTGCAATTTCTCCAGACGGCTTGAGAATCGAAAATTCGACTGACATCTCCTGACCAATTTTTTAATTATTAAAATATGCATTTGATATTTTTGTGAATAAATTATCTTACATAAAACAAGTTAGAAGTTATTTTCATTTTATCGGGTCGAACTCGGGATCAATATTTTTTTGACTGCTTTTGCCTCAAATCAAATTCAATGATTTCCAGTAACTACTTTATTTTCAAAGAGCCTGGTTTCCAATTGAGGGCTTCCCGTTTTTGCTCGTTTTCATTTACTTCAATTTCTTCATTCCTGGCTTCAACTTGGAACCTGAGTAGGGAGTCAATTCATCAGAACTCTTCCGAACTGTTCTTTTTACTTTTCAAAGAACCAAAGATATGAGTAATTTCATGTTTTCCTCTGTTTCCGAACAGGAAATTTTTGAAAACTGTCTATTTTCCAGAGTTTAGACCTTGACTTTGAGTTTTCGATTAACGTAAATACTCTAATAGAGTTGCCCCGGTGTTGTCGGTTGGGGGCATCGTATCTTGGTTCTCAGGTGAGATAATAAAAATTTGTCAATCGACAAATTATGTGAAAATGCTTCAAGAACAAGTATTTAGTTGGCACATTTTTCGTACTTCGACCAGCAACCGAGATATGACGTCTCAAACAAGTGGCTCCAAGGGAGCCTCTATTAGTGTGTTTACGGTACTTATTTTTCGGACTGAAACAAAAATTTTGTTTCAAATTTTTTTTTTCATATTTTCAATATTTTTTGAAATGAATAATACACTGCGTGAAATATCGATACCTTCGATTTTGCGTATCTGGGCAAAAACGAAAAATATTGAAAAACTGTGATTATCAAACTATTTTCTGTTTTTGTTTTTCGCTGTTTTAATGTTATAGTGTTGTCCCAATACCAATATGAGATTCAAACTGATTCAAAATAAACAATTCGAACTGATTCAGAAAATGAGATACAGCAAACAAAAGAAACCGCAGACAGTGAAGCGACCACAAACGACCATCCGACCGACCAAAAGATCGAGGCTACTTCCAGCACACGTCACTTTTTTTCTGTTTTCTGTCTACCGCACGCTATTTCTCCAAGTGCCCGCCCTGCCTTGTGTTAGTCTTCGCTTATACTCCCCTTCATTCTTCCCTTTTTCATGTACCCCTAGGTTGCAGGGTGCCCCGTCTTTGGATTATTTCTAATTTATTCAATGTTTATTTTTCATTCTAACAGTTTACTAATTATTCGAAAACTAAAGGACTAATTATTTGAAAACTAAAGAGGTGAGTATCTTTTTTTCACCCAAAAAAAATTGCGAAATAACAGTTTACTCTGAAACTTGCCATAGCATATATCAAAAATACGACTTCTGACACAATGAAAAGAAAACTAAACGGGATTTTCAATGTCATAGGCTGAATTATGAGCGGAAAAAAGGGTTCAAGGCGCCTAAATTATAAACTCGCGGAATTTGATTTTTTAAGGTTTTGTTTTCATCATGAAATTAAAAAAAAACAAGTTTTAATTCTACAGAGATACGGTTGTCGATGCAGTATTCAAAAAATCGTTGAAAGCATCTCACATGGAATTGTTTGGGTATGAAGCAGTTTTATCGGTGGGTTGAAGGAGGACATGCCTTTCTAATAGAAAATATTTGAAATTTGTAGGTGGAACAATCTGTCTCGGAATTATTTTCCTCTGTCTGTACACAATTCTATACTTCATTGCTGTTCAGTACAGCTTCTATGACCCAACTCCAACCATAACCAGTTCCACAAGAGACGGTTCGCATTGGAAGCGTCACTGAAACAGAGAAAATTGGCCAAAATGAAACTTTCCACTTTGACTACGGTTAGTTACCACAAAAAATGCGTAGTAATTTCTAAGTTTCAGTTAGGAACAGTGAAAATGGACTAGAATTGGAGCTTTTTGCCGACGATTTGAGTTACTTACAGTTGTCTGGTCATGGGAACAAATATTTTTGGAATTTTTTTTCGAAAAGTTAATAAAAGAATGTATTTGAATCAGACTGTTTTTTTTTCTTCTTGATCTATTTCGGTTTGAAGCCGAGTTTACTATTTTCAATGCTTCTGTTCTAAGCATTTTCAGAAAAATTTCAAAAACACTATTTGAAATGAATGAAGTGTTCATGGCCTTTATTAATGTACATTTCCGAATAAAATAGTATAAAATTCAACAAAATTCAGATGGTGAGATCCTCGAGAAGCAGCAAACAAGAGACAGTCTCACACTTCTCAAATTTCGACTGCTTGAGCAAATCACCTCTAACAGCGTCCTTACTTTGCTCGGACTGCTGATTCATTATCCGGTCCTCGATTTTTTCAATTTCAACTTTCGATTTTATTTTCGGGTCCTCGATTTTTTTTCGGTCCTCGATTTTTTTTGATCCTTGGTTTTGGAGCAGTGCCGTCGCATCTTGGTCGACTTTATCATGAATCCAAACCTCCAGAAGCTGGTCAATGTCCGACCAAAAGTTGCCAGAGACGATTGAGTTGTTCCCTATATTTACAGAGGAAGTATGAAAAATTTTCGCCTTCATCGGATTTGAGCACAAGCCCGAAAATTCCTGAGACAGCTGTGCTTTTTCTCCTTTTTTATCTAATCCCATTTTGATGTTTTGAAAGCTAAAATACGTTGATTCTCATACGAAAACAAAGAAAAATACAAATATTATGCAATCCAAACAGATTTTTTGTTTTTTTTTTGTCTCTCATGGTTCCGAACCAACATTATTAACTCAAGTCAATAGGAAGAGGAAAACAAGAGGCAGCAAACAAGAGACGCCGCTCTCTAACTTCCGAAATTTCGACTGTCCGAACGGGAGGCCGAGCAGTCCCTTCCAGCCTCGTTCTCCCTTTGCTCTCTGTCTGTTGACAGTGGAAGAGACGATCATCGACCGCCCCGCCAACCGCCCCGATAAAAGTGGGGTCAGGCCACTTTTATCTCTCTTTTCTCCGTCTTCCGCAGGCTATCCCTTCAAGTGCGTCTGCACTCTCCTCTCATCTTGCCATGTGTCCGTAGTCGCCTCCATTCCTCTTTATTCTACTTTTTATCGTGTACCTCCAGGATTTGAGGTGCCCCATCGTTTGATTATTTCTAATTTATTTCTATTTAATCTTTATTTTAATCTCTATTATTTATTCCGAAACTTAAAAGGTAAGTAATTTTCAATTTTTATATGGGACATTCCAAAAATTTGTATGGGAGATTCCTTCTTACTGTTTTATATTTTTAGGTGGCTCCAAAGCGTGCAATCAAAAAAACTGTCCCTGCAATCAGAAAAATTGTCCCCAAACCAAGAACTTCTGCAAAAAAACCTCCAATTAAGGTATGGCAAACATTTTCAAAGTTTTTATTTGAGACACTATAATATAGGCAACTTTTATGAAAATACATTTTTTTGCAGAAGCCTCATTTAACTAAGGATCAAGCGAGTCATCTCAGAAATTGTTTCAAACCGAATGGGAAAATTGATCAAAGCTTGAGGAGTGAGTTGGCAGCAGAATGGATCCAAGGAACGAAATTGACCGAAGAGAAAATGCAAGAAAAGGTAAGAGCACTTTGACAAATTTAGAGAGAGAAAAAATAAGATTTTTGTAGATAACCAGTTGGGTCTATCGCCAGAGGCACATTCAAAAATGTATAAATGTGGGATTGGGAGTCGCTATTGAAAATGTGAGTGATTATCAGTTATAGACATATCAACTACATGATTTTACAGAAATATGTCCGATTCTCCGATACTGAAACGAGATGTCTCGTTTTATATTTCGAGCTGTACGGAGACATTGATGCCGGTTTAAGGAGGGAATTGGCAAAAGCATGGTCTCCCGGGACCAAATTCACCGACGAAAAAATGTTCAGAAAGGTGAAAGCAATTTGAAAAATTGATGGAAAACTAATAGGCGTTTTGTAGATATCGGATTGGCTCAAGAGACAAAAAAAGATGAAAGCCCAACAGGACAAGAATGAGGAGAGTGGAATGAAGGATGAGGCTACAGAAACCAATGTTAATATATTTTTCGGTATGAATCGCCAATAAAAAATTATGATTTGAAACTGTGTTCTGATTAATTTTGGGTACAATTTGTACCAGCAGGTCGTCCTGCTTTTTGAACATTGGGTTAAGCTAGTCTTCTGATCAGAATAGAATGACTCGCTTTTTTCTTTGTTTTGAAAGCAAATTGACCAATTTGATCAAACCGAAAAATCCACACTATTGAAGGAGGACTGAAGACACTTTTTTATATTTTGTGATATTACTTATTTGCTTCTGGTCAACACTTTTTCCTCTTGACATATATTCCGAAAATTGCTCCGAAGCGAGATATTCTATCATAGTTTGGTGCTTGTCCCTTTTGGTGGAAGAACTTTTGCCGGTTGAAGGCCGCGGCCACCGCACCTAGGCCACCCGTGCGGGAACGTTTTTATTCGGTGAATTGCTAATATAATCATTTTACTTTTGGATAAAAATGTATTAAACACGTATTAAGACACGTTCTCTGAGAAACTCGAGTATATGCCTCTTGGTTGATGTACAAAAGTTTCAAACTGGTCTAGGTGTCCTGATATTTTTTGTGTGTTGTATCCCAACACTACTTAAACTTAACGCACACATTTTATTAAACTCCGCCCCCTTTCAGACAGTGAACCAAGATCATGGGTGCAAAAACTTAACTTTTTTCGGCATATGTGTCAAGAGAAAAAAGTGTTGACCAGAAGCAAAGAAGTTATATTATAAAATAAAAAAAGTGACTTCAGTCCTCTTTTGATTTTTCAAGCGTTTTTGACTCAAGCTAATTTGAAAGAGGAAAACGAAAGGCCGCAGACAGTCTCCAACTTCCCGAATTCCGACTGTCCGATCGGGAGGCCGAGCAGCCCCCTCCACGTTCTCCCTTTGCTCTCCGTCTGCAGACAGTGGAAGAGAGGATCATCGACCGCCCCGCCAACCGAAGGGTCAGGCCACTTTTATCTCTTTTTTCTCCGTCTTCCGCACGCTATTCCATTAAGTGCACCTGCACCCTCCTCCCATCCTGTCATGTGTCCGTATTCGCCCCCATTCCTTTTTATTCTACTCTTTATCATGTACCTCCAGGATTTGAGGTGCCCCATCGTTTGATTATTTCTAATTCATTTCTACTTAATCTTTATTTTAATCTCTATTATTCATTCAAAAACTAAAAAAGTGAGTACTTTTCATATTTTCTATGGGAAAACCCAAAAATTTATATGGGAGAATCCTTCTTACTTTGAGAAACTTTCTGAATAACATGATTTTTCAGGAACGATACCAATTTTCCGATGCTGAAACGAGAGGTCTCGTTATGAAATATGAGAAGAAAAGGGATAGGAAAGGATAGAAGAAACGATAGGGGATATTAATAAAATTGCAACTTTATTCGTGAATCCGAATATTCGATTGGAGAAGGCGGGCGAGAACGGATATGATCTTTTTGCCACCGGAAACATCAGGGAAGAAGAATTTCTGGCTGGATTTGACGGAGAGATATGCGATAGAATCGAATATGCGAAACGCCGTGCAGTTAAAGAGAACTCCGGAGATCAGCAGGTATGTTTCATGAGTTTTCATGATTGTTGTCTCGTTTTTGTCCAAGTAGCAGTTTGATAGATTACAAAATGAGCTACTGGGAAAGTTGCCTGTCTAGCTTTGCTATGCGCTCAGAAACGCTGATTTTGGCTAGGAGAAATGTATACAAAAATAAAGAACCATTTGAAAAATTGTTAGGAAATTAATAGCAGCTTTGTAGATATCAGATTGGCTCAAGACACAGAAGAAAAAGTCGAAAGCTCAACAGGACAAGAATGAGGAGAGGGAATTGGAGGATCAGGAATCGGATCAGAAGGAAGGAAACAATGAGAAAAGACGGCCAGTGAAAAAACGGAAAGAGAAGGTGATTAAAGCAAAAGATTTTGAGAGAAATTAATTATAAGGAACGTTACAGAATGTGATCCAGCTCGATGATTTGACTCCGAGAGATGAAGCAGAACTCCTCAAGATGAACAATTCAAATTTTGAAATTGTTGATTTGGAATGCCACTGATGCCAATGTTAATATTTTTCGGTATGAATTGCCAATAAATAGTTATGATTTGAAACTGTGTTCTGATTATTTTTGGGTACAAGTTGTACCAGCAGGTCATCCTGCTTTTTGAACATTGGGTTAAGCTAGTTTTCTGATCAAAGTAGAATGACTGGCTTTTTCCCTTGTTTTGAAAGCAAATTGACCAATTTGATCGAACCCAAAAAAAAAAAGAATTCGAGAGTCAAAGTTTGGAAAAAAATAATAAATAGTTAGAATATAGTTTTTCCATAAATTCTGTTCGGAAAAAAAGTTTGAGTTTTTTCCTTCTAATTTCTGAAAGAATTCAGTCAAACACAATTCCAAAAAATGAACTATGCGAGCATTTCAGTCCCACCTTGCTGAGATAACAATTTCTCACTACACAGTTGCTGGTTTTTGTAGTGGCGATCAGGGCTGTGCGGAAAAAAATTCCGAATGATTTTAAATACTTGATATTTCCAATATTTTGGACCCGTCAAAGTTCAAAAACATGTTTTTCGAATATTTTGGAAAAAGTACAACTGTTTTTCAATCCAATCAGATTTTTTGTTTTTTTTTTTGTTTTCCATGATTTCAAACCGACATTGTTCATTTTTCTCAAGCTAACTTGAGAGAGAAGAACGGGAGGCAGCAAACAAGAGAGGCCGCAGGCCGTCTCCAACTTCACATATTCCGACCGTCCGATCGGGAGGCCAAACATCCCTTCACCGACCCCTTCCTCCCTTTGCTTTCTTTCTGCAAACAGTAAAACAAACGATCATCGACCGCCCGGTCAACCAAAAGGTCAAGGCCACTTATCTCTCTTTTCTCCGTCTTCCGAACGCTACTTCTTCAAGTGCGCCTGCGCCCTCTTTCCATCTGTCATGTGTCCGTAGTCGACTTCATTGCCCTTCATTCTACTTTTTATCATGTACCTCTAGAATTCGAGGTGCCTTATAATTTGATTATTACTAATTTATTGCTATTCAATCGTTATTTTAATCTCTACTATTAATTCAAAAATTGAACAGGTGATTGTTTTTTAATTTTTATACCTTCTTTTGAACAACGAGGTCGGAATGACTGGAAGTGATGAGAACCTTTGTGAAATAAAATAAAAACACTAAAAAACTAAAAAACAACAGTTTTTTTTGGGAAAAAAATCGCATAAAAAGATGCAGTTTTTTCAAAATCGAAAAAATAACTTTTTGGTCCATCCAATCTCTCTGGTTTAGAGTTAGCGGTAAACCAAGGGTTTCAGCTCCACGAACAATCAAAAAGGAGCCGTTGGAGCCACGTGAAACTCAACCCATTCCACAAACTGCCCCCGACGCCGACCTCATCGTGCTTGCAGAGGTTCGTCCGAAGATTCGTCGTTACAAGACCATCGCCGAGGTCATCGAGGCGGCTGAGGTGGAGTTCTCAAATGAACACTCCTTCGAGAAGTTTGTCAAATTCAACTTGTCACCAGTGAGTTACACCAGAGATTTATGACGCATTATCTGAGAAAGTCGATCACCCATAGTCACAAGGAAAAAGGTGAACCCTTTCGATTTTCTTAATATTTCATGTATTCATAGTGTCAAATGTCCTAAAAATAAAAATCCACTTTTCACTTCGCTCCGCCCCCTATCGGCTGAGAAAAGTGAAAAAATAGTGAAAATTGAAAATTTTTTCCTGAAAAAGATATTCACCAAATCTTTTCAGAAATCGATTATTGACATGTTTTTGAGCATTTTTTGTGTTGTGGACAAAACTCTAACTCCACGTCTTCTTAGCAAAATTTCGAAAAATATCCAAATTTCACGTGATTTTTTTGAACTGGCTCTGTTATCTGGGCGGAAACCCCAGAAGACATAAAATTTTGTTCTATAAAATTAATTAACATGCAATAGGGTACCAAATCCCCCACCTCCGGTTCCGGATCTCTTGCCCCATTGAATGGTTTTATACCGATTTTTCCGAAAATATGCTGATAATCTATGTGGAGGGATACATGGAAAAAGTTCCATCTTTCAGAATTCCTATGTGTTGTGAAATGGAGTATTCTCAGTCACTA
>GL380145.1:22959-40631 GCA_000143925.2 Caenorhabditis brenneri
CCAACATTTCAGCCGTTCTCGTTTCCTTTCATAGTAGTTATCGTTTTTCAAATCTGGATAACAAATCATTTTGTGGAATGTGTACTCACGTGCACGAAAGGAAACGAAAACGGCTGAAATGTTGGTAAACGCTTATTGGTGACTGTGACTACTCAATATCAAAAAATATAGGAATTTCGGAAAAATCGGTATAAAACCATTCAATGGGGCAAGAGATCCGGAACCGGAGGTGGGGGATTTGGTACCCTATTGCATGTTAATTAATTTTATAGAACAAAATTTTATGTCTTCTGGGGTTTCCGCCCAGATAACAGAGCCAGTTCAAAAAAATCACGTGAAATTTGGATATTTTTCGAAATTTTGCTAAGAAGACGTGGAGTTAGAGTTTTGTCCACAACACAAAAAATGCTCAAAAACATGTCAATAATCGATTTCTGAAAAGATTTGGTTAATATCTTTTTCAGGAAAAAATTTTTAATTTTCACTATTTTTTCACTTTTCTCAGCCGATAGGGGGCGGAGCGAAGTGAAAAGTGGATTTTTATTTTTAGGATATTTGACACTATCAATACATGGAATATTAAGAAAATCGAAAGGGTTCACCTTTTTCCTTGTGACTATGGCTAGTAGTTGACTAGTCGACTTTCTCAGATAACGCGTCTTATAGCAAGATGATTTGTTCTAATTTTCAGGTTACTCGCAACTGAGGAGCCCCAGCATCATTGATCTTTGGGCCAGTTGCCAAGGCTCGTAAGGAAACGCTACACATACGGGAAAACACTGTTTGAGGCGGTCTATCCAGAAGCCCCAGGTAAATTTCAAGTACAATTGTTTTAGAAGTGAAACGTTTTTGTTTCAGGCTCCTCCGAAGATTACATTGAATGCAAGAAAATTTCAAAGGAACTGGAGAAAGTTCAAATGGACCAAAGGCGAGCTGGACTTATCCGGTGAAAGACGCAAAGATCTACTGGAAAGAGGGAATAAAAAGGTACTCTAATTGTTTCTTTTTCATTCAACTTTATCAAATCTTTTCATCCTTCTCGATGTCATTCTGACTTTATGTTTTCTACTATGCCCAACACAGTGCTAATATTTTTTCCTGTATGAATTGCCAATAAATAGTTATGATTTGAAACTGTGTTCTGATTATTTTTGGGTACAAGTCGTACCAGCAGGTCATCCTGCTTTTTGAACATTGGGTTAAGCTAGTCTTCTCATCGAAATAGAATGACTGGTTTTTCCTCTTGTTTTGAAAGCTAATTGACCAATTTGATCAAACCCAAAAAAAATCGAGTCAAGTTAGAAAAAAGCATGAAAAGTTAGAATATTGTTTTTCTCAGGAATTCAGTTCGGGAAAAAAGTTTGAATGTTTTTCTTTCAATTTCTGAAATAATTCGGTCGAACACAATGACAGAAATTGAACTGTGCGAGCACCCACCTCGCTGAGTTAACTATTTCTCACTAGATAGTTACTGGTTTTTGTAGTGGCGATCGGGGCTGTGCGAAAGAAAAATTCCGGAAAATTTGAAAAACTTGTTATTGTGAATATTTTGGACCCGACAAAATTCGAAAACATTTTTTTTCGAATATTTTGGAGAAAATACAACTGTTTTTCAATCTAGTCAGATTTTTTGTTTTTTTTTTGTTTTCCATGATTTCAAACCGACATTGTTCATTTTTCTCAAGCTAATTCGAGAGAGAAGAACGAGAGGCAGCAAACAAGAGAGACCGCAGACAGTCTCCGACTTCCCAAATTCCGACTGTCCGATCGGGAGGCCAAACATCCCTTCACCGACCCCTTCCTCCCTTTGCTTTCTTTCTGCAAACAGTAAAACAAACGATCATCGACCGCCCGGTCAACCAAAAGGTCAAGGCCACTTATCTCTCTTTTCTCCGTCTTCCGAACGCTACTTCTTCAAGTGCGCCTGCGCCCTCCTCCCATCCTGTCCTATGTAGTCGCCTTCATTCCTCTTTCTATTCTTTGTCATGTACCTCCAGGACTTGAGGTGCCCCATATTTCGATTATTTCTAATTTCTTTCTAGTTTGCTCGATTGCCTCGCTGGCTAATGGCAATCCGAACGAAGTGGCTCCGCCTGCTCCCGTAGCTCCGAGAACCATGGCACCAACTGGATTCTTTCCAGCTGATCCCAACATGTCACGGTTTATGCCACCACCACCACAATTCAACATGCCAGCTGGAGGGAACTTCTGGAACCCAGGAATGCATTTACTTGGTATGTTTACTCTAGGTACAAACCGGGTAAGAAGGAACCGTGTTCATTTTCAGATCATGTGGCCCAAATGTCCGCTCGAATCAGGAGACTTGAAGCTGATTATCAGAGGCTTGAAGATGAGAATCGCGAATTGAGACGTCAAGTAGAAGCCGAGAACCACGATGAAGCAGGAGCCGGTTGACGAGGAGAAAGTGGATTTCGCGGAGAACCAAAGATCTTCAGCTTCAAGAACGATCAAAAAGGAGCTATTGGAGCTACGTGGAATTCAACCCATTCCACGAACTGCCCCCGACGCCGACCTCATCGTGCTTGCAGAGGTTCGTCCGAAGATTCGTCGTTACAAGACCATCGCCGAGGTGAAGTTCTCGAAAGAATACTTCTTCGAGAATTTCGTCAAATTCAAATTGTCACCAGTGAGTTACTCCAGAAATTTATAGCAAGTTGTTTTCTACTAATTTTCAGGTTACTCGGAACTCTTGGGAGAACTCTTATTCAAGTCCCAGCATCTTACATCTTTGGGCCAGTTGCCACAGCTCGTAAAATGCCAATGCTAATATTTTTCGGTATATCAATAAATAGTTATGGTTTGAAACTGCGTTTTGAGTTATTTTGGGTAAAAGTTGTACCAGCAGGTCATCCTGCTTTTTGAACATTGGGTTAAGCTAGTCTTCTGATCGAAATGGAATGACTGGTTCTTTCTCTTGTTTTGAAAGCAAATTGACCGATTTAATAAAAAGAAGTCGAGTGTCAAAGTTCGAAAAAAAAACCATGAATAGTTAGCATATTGTTTTTTTCAGGAACTCAATTCAGGAAAAATAGTTTGAATGTTTTTCTTTTAATTTCTGAAAAAAAAGAAAGAAATCGGCCAAACACAATCACAGACAATGAACTGTGCGAGCATTTCAGTCCCACCTTGCTGAGATAACAGTTTCTCACTACACAATAGCTGGATTTTGTAGTGTCGATTAGGGCTGTGCGAAAAAAAAATTCCGAAAAAATTTAAATACTTGATATTTTAATATTTTAGACCCGACAAAGTTTGAAACAATTTTTATTCCGAGTATTTTGGGAAAAGTACAACTGTTTTTCGGTCCAATCAGATTTTTTGTTTTCCATGATTTCAAACCGAACTTGTTCATTTTTCCGCAAGCTAACTTGAGAGAGAAGAACGAGAAAGAGCAAACAAGAGAGGCCGCAGACAGTCTCCAACTTCCCAAATTCCGACTGTCCAATTGGGAGGCCAAACATCTCTACACCCGTCCTCTTTTTGCCCTGCAAACAATGAAATAGAAGACTATCGACCGCCGCGCCAACAAATGAATCAAGGTCACTTTTATCTCTCGCTCTCCTGCCTCCGCACGCTATTCCTTCAAGTGCGCCTGCGCCCTCTTTGCCCCTCCTTTTTTATGTGCGCCTGTACCCCGCCCCTCGGACATGTGTGTGTAGTCGCCTTCATTCCTTTTTATTCTACTTTTCAACATGTACCCCTTGGTATCGGGTGCCCCATTTATTTTTTTTGTTGATTATTTATAATTTCTATACTAATTATTCTTCTACTATTTACTTGAAAAAAAGGTGAGTATTTTTTTTACATTTTCCATACAGAAGAACCCGAAAACCTCCATTCCTCTTTATTCTACTCTTTTTCATGTACCACCAGGATTTGAGGTGGCCCATATTTTGATTATTTCTAACTTCTTTCTAGTTTGCTCGGTTGTCTCGCTGGCCAATGGCGATCCGAACGAAGTGGCTCCGCCTGCTCCTGTAGCTCCGAGAGCCATGGCACCACCTGGATTCTTCCCAGCTGATCTCAACATGTCACAGTTTATGCCACCACCACCACCACAAATCAACATGCCAGCTGGAGGGAACTTCTGGAACCCAGGAATGCATCCATTGGGTATGTTAACTCAGGGACGGGCCAATAAGAAACCGTCTTTTTTCAGATCGTGAGGCCCAGATGTCAGCTTACATCAAGAGACTTGAAGCTGAAAACCGCGAATTGAGACGTCAACTAGAAGATGCCAAGAGCGGTGGACCATCTGCAAAGAGAGGACGTCAAGATCAACCGGGCACTTCCAGAGATCCAGGGGAGGAGAAATTGGCAAAGATGAAGCAGGAGCCGGCTAACGAGGAGAAAGTGGATTTTGCGGAAAACAACAGATCTTCAACCTCAAGAACAATCAAGAAGGAGCCACTGAACCCTTATGGAATTCAGCCCATTTCACAGCCAGCCCCCAACGCCGACCTCATCGTGCTTGCAGAAATTCGTCCGGAAATTCGACGATACAAGACCATCGCCGAGGCCATCGAGGTGGCTGGGGAGGAGTTCTCGACTGATTATTTCTCCGACAAGTTCCAAAAATACAATTTGCCAATCGCCATTTTGTGACTTTCTTCTGCATTTTAAGATACTTCATATGGATGTAGTGAAGATTTCTAAAGCCCTTAAAATTTTTATTGTTTTGTGTAATTTTTTCGAAAGATTAATGAAAAATATATTCGAATCAAACTGTTTTTTTTTGTGATCTATTTAGATTTGAAACCGTGCTTACCACTTTCTAAGGTTTTTGTCTCAAGTCTTTGCAGAACATTCTCAGAAACAGCATGCAAAGAAATTGAAGTATTCAAATCCTATGTTCCATTTTTTTTTTGAAAAAAAAATAGGATTCAATTCTCGGGTTTTTAAATCTATTTTTGTTCCCCACAATATGATTTTCGAAGTAAGTTTGAAAACTTTGGTCACCATCGGATTTGAGCTCGCGCCCGAAATTTTCTGAGACAATTGCGTTTCTTCTTTTGTTTTATCTTTACCCATTTTGTCATCATGCGTTTGATCTTTATACAAAAGATGAGGCTGCAGGCAGCCTCCGACGTCCCAAATTCCGACTCTCCGATCGGGAGGCCAAACAGCCCTCCTCCAACCCCGTCCTCTCTTTGCTCTTCACCTGCAAACAATGAAGGAGAGGATTATCGACCGCCGCGCCAACGAAAGGGTCAAGGCCACTTTTATCTCTCTTTTCTCCGTATTCCGAACGCTATTCTTTTATGTGCGCCTGCGCCCTCCTCTCATCTTGCTATGTGTCCGTAGTCGCCTTCACCCCTTTTCATTCTACTCTTTATCATGTACCTCTAGAAGTTGAGGTGCCGAATCGTTTGATTATTTCTAATTTATTTCCATCTACTCCTCATTTCAATTCTCACTATTCAATAATTAAAAAGGTGGGTATGTTTCATTTATTATATAGGAGAATACAAAAAAACTACGGAATAATAGTTTTTTTTTCAATTTTGTCAAAGCGCGTGCCAAATATACGAATGTTGACAGAATAAAAAGCAAAAATTGAGATGTTTAAGTTATTGCTGTCAAAGCTTCATTTTTTACTAATGAAACCTACCGTGTGCTGTGCACTTCAAGTCGGCTGTAGTGTTCAAGCATACATGGGAGGATTTACTGCACTACGAAAATTTTTTTTCACACGTGCTGAATTTTTCAAAAATTTCACAAAATTCACGTGCTAATTTTTTCGAGTTCCAAAAAAAAAAGAAAAAAAAAACAAAACACCTCAGTGGTATCGAACCCGAACTCTCGCACCCGATGGATTGTCAGCCAACACTACACACCACTACACCAAGAACACCTCTGTTGACAACGCTCTTGTTGTTCCTCAAGAAAGCGGCGAGTGACGCGCTCGACGCATAAGCGCGCATGGTGAGCATAAGTTCAAGATTGACGCTTTATTTTCTCGGCAACCACTGGGAGTTTTTTCGCCAAATTTCGTTTCGGGGAGTCTTTTGGGCTATAGAATCGAATCGAATTCACGACACGTGCTAAAAATTCCTCTTACGTGCTAAATTTTCACAGTGCACTTTCAGTACTTCGATTTACTGCCGTAGTGCAAAGTGCAGTAAGCGATTTCTCAGCGAATACTTGACGAATCGCTTCGCGAAAAAAACCTGAGGTTTTTAACAGAAAATGATTATGTTTCAAAACAGTTTACGTGCTAAATTATTTTTCACAACCGCTCAATCATTTTTTCAACGATTTCGCGATGCTCGAAGTGCAGTGCGCATTTTCTCCGGCGAAACTCAATATTTCTATTCAAATTAAATTTTAAATATGTTTTGAACCAATTTCGCTAAGATTCATAACAGTTTACGTGCTAAGTTTTCATCGAAAACCCGTTAAAAAAATTATTTCTCAATAAAAATTATTTTTTGCCGGCGCGGCACATGGTTTTTTTTCATATATCAATTTAGCACGTAAACTATTTTTAATAATGTTTATACAGCAAATTTAAATTTTTTAATGACTTTCTCTTGAATTTTCGATTTAGAATTCTGAATAAAACGTCATCTGAATTCCCGAAATTATTTCTACAGGTAAAAAATTATTTTTGGGGGATACGGTAGAAAAATTTCACAAATGTGAGTCTAGGAAATTTGAAAAAAAAATTTTGAATAATATTTCACGTGCAAAAAATTTTCCACCGGAGGAACGAAAAATTCACGTGCTGCATTACCACTCTGCTACCCATGTATGTGTTCAAGTCGTTGAGATGAGAGGAAAGAAGTCCTAATGCCGCAAAAATGATAAATGTTTTCAGAATGGTTCATCGTACACCATCAGCCATTGCCATCGTCACTCGCCCGCCGATGAACATTGTTATAGATGAAGAGTAGAGGGACGAGAAGAATCCGTGGCTGGTGAAACTTGATGCCCGATTTTATGTGATGAACAATTATGAGAAATTGGCGGAATCGTGAGTTGTTATGAAGTCAATTCCAGCAGCAATTCCCTGTTTTCAGACTTGGTATCGTGGAAATCGTTGTTTCCGACGTGTACAAATTCTGGAAACAAGAGCGACTCAGGAAGCGCGGTCCCCTCATCCCACACCTTTACGATGTCATCAGAATCCAGCCGGTTATCAATCGAGCGGCTCAAACGGTCGCCCTGGATCTCGACAAGGCGTACAACAAGGCGGGCATCTCAGTGGGCATACTTACTGTGTCCTCCCGAGAAACTATTTTTTTTCGGCTCGCGGCTCTAATAGTCACTGAACTCCGTCAAACCTACCTAAGGAGGGCCGACGAGATTCTCACTCGTGACATTACAATGACGTCAATGTGTATGGATCGGGAGGTGATCAAACATGATTTGATCAGAGCGAATATTGATCAAATTCGAAATGCTAGGAAAATGATGAAGGCCAAGTGCGACGATCCATTGCTGATCCGAGCAGTGTTTCCAGAAGTTTGTGTGGATGATATTCAGAAGGCGATGAAAACTCCAAGAAAGAGAATTTTCTCCGCTAAACTCAACTCTTACAGAAGAGAGCCTTTTTAAATGGAATTCAAAAAATCGACGTCCACACCGTCCTTAATGAAACAAAAGTGCCAGCCAAGTAGTCCTCCTCTTCCCGGGAAGAAGTCCGCGGATCCGCCACTCCAGAAGTCGCTGCTTCGACCTCGCAACCATCACAATCAATTGCCGTCGGCGGCTTCTCGAAAGCGAAAGGATGCAAAAGTTGTAATTCCACACTCATACTAACACCCATTGCAACAAAATAAAAACAAAATTCAAAAAAAAAGTTCTCATATTTATTTATTGTGGCCCCTCAATCTTAAAGATTCTCTCCCCCTTCTTCCCATTTTCCGTTGCTTTAACCCTTAGTTTTCGTTGTTTCTTCCTCATTTCCACCCGCTTCTCTCTTTTCTTTCTCGAATATATTAAACTCTCATATTTCGAAAGCATCCTTTTTTTGTTTGTTCTCTGCATAATTTGTATTTTTGACCAATCTAGACTTCACTCTCCCGATCTTGTTCTTCTCGGCGTATTTCTTTTGGTTACTGTTATTCTTCCATATGTTGTCTGGGATGCTTCCTACTTTTTTGCACTCTACATTGTTCTTTTACTGGTCAAAATAAAACAGCAAGAATGGAGAAATCGTTTACGCTTCTAGTTGGAACTCAATTTTTGACTAGAATTTCATTAGTAAAACCGGGGTTTCCACGGTGATTTCAGAGGAGTTGCTTATGGTTTTCCGAGCTTTTTCTAGAAAATTCTCGGAGGTTTTTTCGGGAATTTTCTGACGATTTTCATGGGTAGTCTCGGAGATACCTCGCATGTTCCAGCGATTTTTTGAGGAGTTTCCTGGTGTTTCCCTGGTGTTTCCCCGGAAAATTCTGGGGGTTTTTTCGAGGTTTTTCCAAAACATTTGCAGAATTTTCCATTGTCTTATCCAGGGGTTCCCATGGGGAATGAGTAAAGAATATCTTGCTAATCCATCATCTGCCTGTCACAGTACCCATTGTTCCTGACGAGAAGGACCCTATTGTTTCGCCGCTTTTGACACCTGAGGAGCCACTCTCCCCTCATTATAAGAGCCACTTTCCCCTCATTTCTTCAGTCGTATCTACGACTACTCATCCAGGGTTGCGTTTTCTGGTTCCAGACTCTAAACTGAAATATTATAACGTCACTAGGAATGGCTGACCAGGCATCGTAAATGCCACATATCCTTTGAGGGTTGCCTAAACAGGCTATTATTTGTCCATTGACTGTATTTTAACACCTTCAGCTTTGATTGTATTGGGTTCGGCATCGCAAATTTCAGCCATTTTTCATTCCCCATTATGATTTTTTGAGTCAAAATTGAAATGAACCAATTCGAACAGCTATGAACTGATTTGAAGCGAAAATTCAGTTGAAAAAAATGTTCATTTGATCTTAACTTGTTGCATCACTACCTGAACCTGTATTCCTTTTCGAATTCGTAATCAGCTGTTCATAACGGTTCGAAAGGGTATAATCATGGGCATAATTGTTCAATGTTGACTGTTTTCGATTATAATCCTGAAAATTTCCGAAAAGTGTTCAATAGTTCCAAACCTAGTCATGATTATACTCAATCGAAAGCTAAAAACCTGGTGTTTATGATTTTTCGAGTCAAAATTGAAATGAATCAATTCGAACAGCTATGAACTGAATTGAAGTGAAAATTCAGTTGAAAAAAATGTTCATTTGGTCATAACTTGTTGCATTACTACCGGAACGTATTTTCCTTTTTGAATTCGTAATCAGCTGTTCATAACGGTTCAAAAGAGTATAATCATGGGCATAATTGTTCAATGTTGACTGTATTCCATCATAATCCTGAAAATTTCCAAAAAGTGTTCAATACTTCCAAACCTAGTCATGATTATACTCAATCGAAAGCTAAAAACCTGGTGTTTATGATTTTTCGAGTCAAAATTGAAATGAACCAATTCGAACAGCTATGAACTGATTTGAAGCAAAAATTCAGTTGAAAAAAATGTTCATTTGATCTTAACTTGTTGCATCACTACCTGAACCTGTATTCCTTTTTGAATTCGTAATCAGCTGTTCATAACGGTTCGAAAGGGTATAATCATGGGCATAATTGTTCAATGTTGACTGTTTTCGATTATAATCCTGAAAATTTCCAAAAAGTGTTCAATACTTCCAAACCTAGTCATGATTATACTCAATCGAAAGCTAAAAACCTGGTGTTTATGATTTTTCGAGTCAAAATTGAAATGAATCAATTCGAACAGCTATGAACTGAATTGAAGTGAAAATTCAGTTGGAAAAAATGTTCTTCTGGTCATAACTTGTTGCATCACTACCTGAACCTGTATTCCTTTTCGAATTCGTAATCAGCTGTTCATAACGGTTCGAAAGAGTATAATCATGGGCATAATTGTTCAATGTTGACTGTATTCCATCATAATCCTGAAAATTTCCAAAAAGTGTTCAATAGTTCCAAACCTAGTCATGATTATACTCAATCGAAAGCTAAAAACCTGGTGTTTATGATTTTTCGAGTCAAAATTGAAATGAATCAATCCGAACAGCTATGAACTGAATTGAAGTGAAAATTCAGTTGAAAAAAATGTTCTTTTGGTCATAACTTGTTGCATCACTACCTGAACCTGTATTCCTTTTCGAATTCGTAATCAGCTGTTCATAACGGTTCGAAAGAGTATAATCATGGGCATAATTGTTCAATGTTGACTGTATTCCATCATAATCCTGAAAATTTCCAAAAAGTGTTCAATAGTTCCAAACCTAGTCATGATTATACTCAATCGAAAGCTAAAAACCTGGTGTTTATGATTTTTCGAGTCAAAATTGAAATGAACCAATTCGAACAGCTATGAACTGATTTGAAGCAAAAATTCAGTTGAAAAAAATGTTCATTTGATCTTAACTTGTTGCATCACTACCTGAACCTGTATTCCTTTTCGAATTCGTAATCAGCTGTTCATAACGGTTCGAAAGGGTATAATCATGGGCATAATTGTTCAATGTTGACTGTTTTCGATTATAATCCTGAAAATTTCCAAAAAGTGTTCAATACTTCCAAACCTAGTCATGATTATACTCAATCGAAAGCTAAAAACCTGGTGATTATGATTTTTTGAGTCAAAATTGAAATGAACCAATTCGAACAGCTATGAACTGATTTGAAGTGAAAATTCAGTTGAAAAAAATGTTAATTTGATCTTAACTTGTTGCAGCACTACCTAAACCTGTATTCCTTTTCGAATTCGTAATCAGCTGTTCATAACGGTTCGAAAGAGTATAATCATGGGCATAATTGTTCAATGTTGACTGTTTTCGATTATAATCCTGAAAATTTCCAAAAAGTGTTCAATACTTCCAAACCTAGTCATGATTATACTCAATCGAAATCTCTTTTTAAGAAAACAAAGTTACATAGAAGAAGTAAGCTGAACCCCTTGAGATACGTGGATAGATCATTTTCCACATGCCTTAAATATTTTTTCGTTTTTTTTTCGTGTTTCATGGTTTCATGTCGACATTATCAATGCTTTGAGTTTTTTTGACTCAAGCCAATACAAAAGAGGATAACGAGAGACAGTTAACAAGAAACCCCGCAGACAGTCATCGACTTCTCAAATCTCAACTAAACGGCTGGTAGGCCGAGCAGCCCTCCTCTAACATCGCCCTCTCTTTGCTCTCAGTTCGGAGGTAGTAAAATTATTTACCGTCCCGCCGACCAAAGGGTCAAGGCCACTTTTATCTCTCCTTTTTCCGTCTTCCGCGCGCTATCCCTCCAAGTGCGTCTGCAATCTCCTCTCATCTCGTCATGTGTCCGTAGTCGCCTCCATTCCTCTTTATTCTACTCTTTATCATGTACCTCCAGGGTTGAGGTGCCCATCGTTTGATTATTTTTAATTTATTCCTATTTAGATTTATTCTAATTTCTACTGTTTATTCATAAATTTGAAAGGTGAGTGTTCTTCCTTTTTTTTAATGGAAATCCAAAAGATTCTACGGGATAATAGTTTTTTCCGGATTTCGTCCTAGCGCGTGCCAAATATACGATTTTCGACAGAATAAAAAGCAAAAATTGAGATGTTTATGTCATTGCTGTCAAATCTTTTTTTTTTGACAACGGAACATGGTCAATCAATACTGAAGTCAAGAGAGAACTGGCTTTTTTAAAGGGAGGGATCGTTACTAAAATTTTTACTCATAATTCAGCACACAACTCATTTTTCCTTTTCCAGAGTTGACATCCACCCATCCCGTGACTAATCATCGATGGACAGGTCACATACGCTGGAACGAGCAATATGCAAGTGTGTCTTTGACTGTTTCAAAATGATGATAACGGGAATTTGATGCATTTTTTGAAAGCCAAGTTTATCATGGTCAGTCTGAATTCAGAATTATCAACCAACTAGTTCCTCCAGGTCTCCCGCGATCCACTCGATTGCACCAAGAAGGTTCGTGTGCAAGGTTTGACCGCTCGTACTCCAGACGAGGCTGAGACGATCAGCCAAGCCAAAGAGCACTTCCGAATAATGGGAAATACAGCGAATGATGTTGCGGTGCTTTCGGTAAATAATTTGGTGAAAATCAAGAAAATTAAGATTGGTTTTTCCAGAACTCTGAAATGTGGATGCACAAAACGAACCTATCAGTCACTGAGATTTGCTTCCCAGAGTATCAGAATATGTACGAAAAGATTTTCGAAGGATTTCTGATGAGAAAAGCGCTGGAGCTGGCGTACACAAATGCTAAACTCTACTGCAAAGGTCGAGTGACGACTCGATCAATGGACCTAATTGAATTCCGGAAACCAGTAGAAATCGGACACATTCTGCATTTCGACTCGCTTGTTACTTATACACAAGGGAAATATATTCAAGTGAAGGTGGCGGCGACGATTTCCGATCAGCATAAACTGCCAGAACTCGCCAAACTTAACAATCCAACGTTAGGAGAGGAGGCTCGTGTCAACACAAACGTCTTGATGAACGGATCCTTTTTATCTACGTCCAAGTGAAGATCAAGAAAGCCACCGGGATTCCGATATAAGAAGCTTGATTGTAGAGGGAGAAAAGTTTCATGTTGATAAGATGGTAAGCTGTATATATTGAAAATGGAGGATTAAGTTTTGAAATTCCAGTTACTTGCTTCTCAATCAACTGAATTCGATGCTCTATTCTTCGGAAAGAAAGCTAACTTGAAGAAAAAAGAGTTCCCAATGGACGATGTCAAGGCTTCTGACTTCCAGAATTTTCTGGAAGATGTTCACGGCGCCGAAGTGATCGATGGTAATGAAACTGCTCAGTTTTGCTGTAAACCCTTTTTTTTCAGATGAAACTGTATAAAGACTTCTGAAGCTGGCAGAACAGTTCAAGCAGGAAGATTCAATCAAAAGATGCGTCAAGTTTTTGTTCAAGAAGTTCGAAAAGTCATTTAAAGACAAGTTGAAGATCGCCAAGGATTACAATTTGGAGGCTGTCAAAGTGATTTTTGCAGGTTCAGAGAGTGACCAAAACAATATTAATAATTTAGAATCATTGTCTCATGGCGCACGATACAAAGGAAAAGATTCTGTCGGTGGCTCCAAGACTTTCCATCGAGACGAATCCATCAGTGGCAAATTTGTTGTTGAAGAAGTATGCTACTTTGTGAATAATTGTTGATTCTTTGTTCAATTGTTTGAAATTTTCATAAATCATTTTTCATAATTCATGATTATTTTATCTCTGGTTTTTTCAATTTTTTTTTTTCTCATATGGGTTAGAAATTCTCTGTCAGTTGGTGGTCTGACAGTAGATGCTTCTGTGGCTGGATTCTGAAATTTCTAGCCCTCGCTGGAGTCTGAGAGCCTGGAAATCTTTATCTGAAAATCTGAGCACGACCCCTTTTAGTTGAATTGACTGTCGACATGGCTACTTTAGTTGAAAAGAATCGAAATGTATCAAGCTGCCCAAACTGTCAGATTTGACAGAATGATAAAAGACCATCTTTCGAGATAAATAGGGCGTTTGCACCGTAAGAAATTGACTCTAATTCTCAAAGTCTTATTGCAGTAACTTGCAGATGGTGGCATGGGTTGTCAGACAGAGAGTGAAGTTTCTGAAAGATTTCGAAGTGGACATATAGGATTCAAAAAAAACCAGATGGTTTTTAATTCTCGAGTTTTGAAATATATTTCTGTTCACCACATCATCATTTTCAAAGTAACTATAAAAAAACTTCAGTCATCAACGGATTTGCGCCCAAAAATTTCTGAGATAACTGCGTTTCTAATTTTGTTTTATCTTATCCCATTTTGTCATTTTGGACTATGAAATACGTGAATTCTCATACGAAAACAGAGACAAATACAACTGCTGTTCAATCCAATCAGGCAGCAAACAAGAGATGCCGCAGAACGTATTCGACTTTACAAACTTTGACTGTCCGATCGGGGCGCCAAGCAGTCCTTTTCTAACCTCGTCCTCCGTTTGCTCTTTGTCTGTGAACATTGAAAGAGACGATTATCGACCGCCGCGCCAACCAAAGGGTCAAGGCCACTTTTATCTCTCGTTCTCTGTCTCCCGCACGCTATCCCTTTAAGTGCGCCTGCACCCTCCTCCCTATATTGCCATGTGTCCGTAGTCGCCGTCATTCCCTTTTATTCTACTCTTCATCATGTACCTCTAGGATTTCAGGTGCCAAACCCTTTGATTATTTCTAATATCTTCCAATTCAATCTTTATTTCAATTTTTACTATTTATTCAAAATTTGAAAAGGTGAGAATTTTTAAATTTTTATATTTTGGATTACATGAGACATTTAGGTTTACGGTAAGACTTCAAGGACCAACTCGGACACCACGACCAAGCAAGAAGCAATGTCCAATCAGGAATGCAGTTGACCGTTACCGCCGCTCCTGGAGAAAAGAAATAAAGAAGAGAAGGAACGTCGCCCCAATCATCATCGGGACTGAGGAGTATGACGATCAGTTGAAGCTGGCTAAGGACCACTATCAAACGTCATCGGTCAACAATAATGAATTTCTAAGTGAGTTTTTTTTATTCTTAAAATATCTTCGACAGAATTTTAATTTTCAGAAGAAATCCTCCACTTCTTGAACCCTCATCTCATCAACCCGTTCACCGACTTCGAGGAGAACTTTCCAAGAAAAAAGAGTCTTCAAACTCCAACTCCAAGAAAGCTCTATGCTGAATATATGAGTCGAGTCAAGGGCAACAGCGAATGTAATTTTATTAATTTCATTCAAAATTTATATATGTTTAATTTTTTTATTACAGACAAGAAATTCAACGAGTTGGAGGAAGAGAGAAGCGAGGAGTACTATTTGTGGCGCGAGTTGGCAGAGATGGTTCAGCAAGAAGTTTTGGAGCAGATCAAAAGGGTTTCATTACTAGAGCAGTTTGATACAGTTTTTTTTGTTTTTAACTTATTCTTTGAATTGTAATCCCAATTTGAATTCTGTCTTTATTGAAATCTGTTGATTGCTATACGAAAAAATGAAAAATAAAATTGTTATTCATTCCAATCAGATTGTTTTTTGTTTTCTTGTTCTCCACAGTATTATCAACTTTTTGAACGTTGTCGACTCAAGCCAATATGAAAAAAAAGAAAGACATCAATTAGGAGAGGCTTCAGACAATGAAGAGAGCAAATAATGGCCATCCGACGGACCAAAAGTTCAAGGTCACTTTCATCGCTCCGTTCTCCGCTGGCGGTACGCTATATCGACCGTTCCTACTTCCGGAAACTCAGGCCACTTTTATCTCTCTTTTCTCCATCTCCCGTACGCTATTTCTTTTATTGTCCTGCCCTCTTTCCGCAGTTGCTCATATTCCCCTTCATTCTCTTCATTTGTCTCTACACCATGTACCCCTTGGTTTCGGGTGCTCTGTCTACTTGATTTTTTCTAATTTATATACTATTTATTCTTTTGCTATTTTTTATTTAAACG
Organism: Caenorhabditis brenneri; assembly: GCA_000143925.2. Lineage (NCBI taxonomy): Eukaryota > Metazoa > Nematoda > Chromadorea > Rhabditida > Rhabditidae > Caenorhabditis > Caenorhabditis brenneri. Next base: position 38,475 of record GL380145.1, read on the forward strand.
GTCAAGACCAACATTCAGAATTGGTAAGGAAAATTTTCAGACGTTTCATTTTTCGATTTACAGAATGACCAAGTCATTCATATCCAATTGGGACAATGCCAATCAGAAGAACAGCTTCAAAACAAAGAGGTTTTCAGTCCGATTGTCACTGAGAAGGGCTTGGACACAGCATTTGTTGGTCCGAAAGTAGGTTTTTTTTTTAAAAATATTAGAGTTTTAAATAAAATGTTTTCAGCCTCCAAAGAAATTATCTACCTCTCACACGATGCGGAGTTGGAAATGGAGACGGTCGATGATGATTCATTTCACGTGATTGGAGAAATTGTGGATCGATTAGTGGAGCACGGAATTCAAAGGCACGCCTCTCTAGAAGCCGCTCAATCGGCAAATGTCACCACCCGAAAGCTGCCGATCGATCGATATATTGGTTTCAAGTCTGGCTCGAAGTTCTTAACGCTCCTCGCAGTTTTGGAAATTCTTTGCCAGGTGAATCTGCATGGGTCTTGGAGGAAGCTCTGTCGAAGGCGATTCCCGTAAGAAATACGAGAGGGAGTGATGACGAAAATCCGAAGGGACACGCGGCACATGCAAGAATACATAATTTTAATCAGGCTATTTTAGGAAGGTTGTTAGAACAGTTTTGTTTTTTTTCTTTACAAAAATTCTGTGGTTATGAGGGCCGAAAAATTAGCAGCGTTCAAAAATCGCAGCGTTCAAGCCATTTGGACGCTGGAACCCAGCGTTAAAAGTTGAACGCTGCGGATTGTTCCGTGAATGGCTCGGTTTAGGAAAGAGCTAGAGAAATGTTTCCAACAGATGAAATGTGTAGAATTGATGTCCGATCAAAATCCAATCAACTGTTTTGACCTCAAAATTTTTTTGACCCATTTAGGTCAAAAAAAAAATTTTTATTTGTGAATATCTCGGTTGTGGGTCATGATAGAAAAAAGTTGTCAACTGCAAAGTTGATTGGCTTTTGATTTTACGTATTTTATCAGTTGAAAACTTTTTTCTAGCTACAACCGTTCTCGAGATATGAGGGCCGAAAAATTAGCAGCGTTCAAAAATCGCAGCGTTCAAGCCATTTGGACGCTGGAACCCAGCGTTAAAAGTTGAACGCTGCGGATTGTTCCGTGAATAGCTCGGTTTAGGAAAGAGCTAGAGAAATGTTTCCAACAGATGAAATGTGTAGAATCGATGTCCGATCAAAATCCAATCAACTGTTTTGACCTCAAAATTTTTTTGACCCATTTAGGTCAAAAAAAAAATTTTAAAAAATAATATCTCGGTTGTGGGTCATGATAGAAAAAAGTTGTCAACTGCAAAGTTGATTGGCTTTTGATTTTACGTATTTTATCAGTTGAAAACTTTTTTCTAGCTACAACCGTTCTCGAGATATGAGGGCCGAAAAATTAGCAGCGTTCAAAAATCGCAGCGTTCAAGCCATTTGGACGCTGGAACCCAGCGTTAAAAGTTGAACGCTGCGGGTTGTTCCGTGAATAGCTCGGTTTAGGAAAGAGCTAGAGAACTGTTTCCAACAGATGAAATGTGTAGAATCGATGTCCGATCAAAATCCAATCAACTGTTTTGACCTCAAAATTTTTTTGACTCATCTAGGTCAAAAAAAAAATTTTTTTTTGTGAATATCTCGGTTGTGGGTCATGATAGAAAAAAGTTGTCAACTGCAAAGTTGATTGGCTTTTGATTTTACGTATTTTATCAGTTGAAAACTTTTTTCTAGCTACAACCGTTCTCGAGATATGAGGGCCGAAAAATTAGCAGCGTTCAAAAATCGCAGCGTTCAAGCCATTTGGACGCTGGAACCCAGCGTTAAAAGTTGAACGCTGCGGATTGTTCCGTGAATAGCTCGGTTTAGGAAAGAGCTAGAGAAATGTTTCCAACAGATGAAATGTGTAGAATCGATGTCCGATCAAAATCCAATCAACTGTTTTGACCTCAAAATTTTTTTGACCCATTTAGGTCAAAAAAAAAATTTTAAAAAATAATATCTCGGTTGTGGGTCATGATAGAAAAAAGTTGTCAACTGCAAAGTTGATTGGCTTTTGATTTTACGTATTTTATCAGTTGAAAACTTTTTTCTAGCTACAACCGTTCTCGAGATATGAAGGGCCGAAAAATTAGCAGCGTTCAAAAATC